>JAHZMT010002399.1:0-20073 GCA_027743785.1 Sinhomidia bicolor
TGCTGTTGTTGTCCAGTTGGTGGCCGGATTTCTCCACTGTAAAGGGAGAAGCAAAAAATGATTTACGACAGCAAATGCAAGTATATCGATACAATTGATTGTGTATATTAATTAAGTATTAATAAATATTTCTCACATGGAGGCCGATCCATACGGAGATCCTTTACTTTGCTGCTGTTCCGCTGATGCTTCCCTACTTAGACTTTTCGGTCCGCCACTACCACTCACTCCGGATGGTGGTCGTCCCTTTGCACCTAATGGAGATGGGGACGGTGTCAGCGATGGCCCCGGTGTAGGAGTCAATGAAGAAGATTTGTGTGTGGGGGTCAACGGATGTTCAGCCAATGTCGGTGATGTAATGGTCGCATTTACAGCGTCAGCATCAGTTAAAATGGGAGATTTTGGAGGGGGTAGGGTTTGCATGTTTGGTTTGATCAAGGGAGAAGATGCAGCATTATTATTATCATATAATCCAAGATTAGCGTTACCAATGTTAGCATCAACATCAACATTGTTGTTACTACTAATAAAATTGTTAATAGAACCACTACTAGAAGTAGCAATGGACATTGGAGCCGGTCCAGCCATTTCGTTGTTATCCAAGTCCACTATATTGTTAGTAGAGAGAGATGAGAGAGAGAGAGAGAGAGAGAGCAAGAAGTGGAATGAGCGGTTGTAAATAGAAAAGTTTATCAACGACACGATAGCGAAAAAGTTCCCATGCACCGAACGAAATAGAAAGCAGTTAATTAGAAAGTTATAGTAATGATTTTGTATTAAAATAACATATTTACTGAGTACTGTAAAAAATCATTTGATTAAATGCAAGAAATATTTCTACTAAAACTATCAAGCGTACTAGATAACTTTAAATAGCACATTAAAATAATTTTACTTACCGTCCTCTTCTATTTCATTTGTCTTATTTTTTGATCCAATCAGTTCAGCTGAAGACTCCTTTCTTGCCAACGTCTTGCTTGGTGATGAGACTATCGTTTCATCATTTACCACACTCTCTGGTATACTAGGTTCCAACGAAGCTGGAGGAGGTGTGAGATCTATAGTTGCCTGTGGCTTCATAGCTTTGCTCCTCGATTTGGATCCTGACCCCGAACCACCACCATCACCAACTTTTCCTTGTTTAGTTGCAGCTTTACCACCACTCCCTCCACTTCCTCCTCCTGCTGCTGTTGGGGAAGGGTCCCTAATAGTCCTCTTTGTTCCATCTGAACCCACCTCTTTTCCTTTAGTAGTGGATCCCGTTTTCTTTCCGTCTGTCTTGGTTGTACCAGCTTTCGGTTTCGAAGCAGCAGCTACTTTAGGTTTTTTGGATGCTGCACCGCCTCCTTTCTTGGGAGGAGCTCCTCCGCCACCTTCCAGCTGATGAGATTCGATTGCCTTCGCCAAAGCCTGCAAAAGACCGTTTGTTTTGTCTGCTTCCAACCCAGCCAATACTTTGGAGACTTTTACAGGAACATCTTCGCCTGTTTTGTCCTCTACAAAAATACAGTAGCTATTTTGCCTTGGCCTTTTTTAGGTAAATATAGTTGTAAGAGATTTTATTACTACAATTTACTTACTAATAGCTTGAATCAACTTTTGCATAAACGCCGACTTGGCTTCTCTGCTTGACACATTTGCTGCGTCCAATTCTTCCGGGGTAAAGACGCCCGTCATAAACCCTGTCGAATCAATAACATTATGAACAATGTCATGGAGAAATCGGAATGGGGGTCGGGTTAAATTTTTATCAGTGAGGGGAGGCTTCTTAACAAATTTTCCCAACTGCTCTTGTGTCCTTTTTATAGTCGCTGTTATGTCGTCACCCATTGTTGCAAATTTAGTCCCCTTTTCAAATTCCCTATATAATTGGCTAATTAACTAACTACGAGCGTATTTTTTGCTATACAAGAGGAAGTGTAATCAGCCAGGTACTAATTTTGAGTTTTTACCAAGGGAAACACCATATATGTGTACATGGTAGAATGCAAACATTGCTTAGCAAATTAAAAAGAGAAAGCAGATTTGATGTATGTTGCCTTGCCGATAAATATATTACTTCGCAATACAGAGCTTTTTTAAACCCTTTTCGGTAACTGTGAATACATGCTGGTTGCTTCAGAAAGGATAGGAATTTGAAATGGTAACCTGGACAACCTGAGCAAAACAAACGGTAATCATCATCGCGTCGTCTCCTTTCCATGCAAGGGGTACTAGTACGCATTTCACTTGTAACGCAACCGTTCTTACTTGGTTCCCAATGAACGTACAAATAAAATACAGGTAGCTACATAATACGTATACAAACAAACTTGAACTTAGCCCTTTCTAATAGGCTCCTACTTCTGACCATATCAAGAAATAACTTTGATATACCTAAACTTAATGCCATGTTGCTAAAATTCATTTTCGAAATATAAAAAATTCCTCATCACTAAATATTCAATTTTATTCAAGAAAAATTATATATGCCTACTTATATTTTTAACATGATAGAAAAAGAATATGGTCAGATGATGCAAATTGCGGCATAATACTCTCAAACGTAATCATTAAATGATATGATTTTATGTCACGTACCCAAACTTGTTTAATTATTATTTTTCACATCAAGCTGTTTTAAAATCAAATAAAGAAAATTAGCGACTGTTAATCACACTCTCTATCAACTTGATATGCTTTCCCACGTTAAGAAATGCACTAGGCAGAGTCATCTCACACATACGGAACGTTTGCACTCCGCAAAACAAATTGTATCCATCATCCCCTCTGCACATTAAAGCACCTCCAATCTCCCTATCACAAATCGACCCCCCAGAGAATTTTTCTACCCCGCACATTACTTTGCTAGTGTCTAACTTGACCTGTACATTAATTGCTCTAAACCTATCCAGTCTCCTTCTGCACTCCTTTTGCTCTAAAATATTAAACTCTCTACTCATCAACCTCCCACCTCGACTTGTGTTTGATGGAAATGCCAACTCAACGGCACGTCCAGTTTTAAACTTTTCCTTATCCGGGAGCTTTGGTAGTTGACGAGGGCTAATATTTACACGTTTACTTAGTTTGATCACAGCAATGTTATCATTATAGGCAGAATCCTTAATGACAATTCTGTTTTTTGCTTTTGTGTTATTCAATGAATCCAAGTTGGTGTATCGAGAAAATCCGGGAGGATACTTTACGTTGCCATTTGGTACTCGAAACATTTTTGATCGAGTGTGCCTTTTATTAACGTCATCTACAAAGTATACTTTAATTCCTGATCGTTCCTCTTGATCGTCAGTAAGCACACAGTGGGCTGCGGTAACCACGGTATCCTGTGAAACCAAGGTGCCCCCACAACTCTTCCCGTCCTCAGTTTGCAAATGAACCTGATGAATATACTGCCCCTCTTCAACCTCATCTCCGTATAATTTTACCTTGTAAAATGTGCTGCTATTTTGCTCTCCAGCGTTGTCAATTATCCATTCTCGGAAATGACTCACATCTGCATACACACTTGGTTTGCAGTAGTTTTCATCTTGATTTTGTACGCAATATTCCTCTGGATACTCGCTACCAAATGAGGTCACTCCACAAAGAACAGCAAAACCATCTTCATCTCTGCAAATAGCCGGTCCGCCAGAGTCTCCACGTCCAGCTTCATTACTCACCGATTCACCAACTATGCCGCCAATGCAAAGCAGTTGATCAGCGTGTTCCATAATATCATACTGATTCCTTCCCAGCTTGCCTTGACGCTTATCGAAACACATGGAATCAGACCTAATCAAAAGATTTGATTTTTGTAAATGCTGTGTTGTAGTCAGCATTTCACTTGTTCCTGAAATATGAAGGCAATTTAGCAGCAATGATATTTTTCACGCAAGAATAGAAAAAATTGTCTGTCAATAGCATGGTCAATAATAGTTAAAGTATTTACCCCAGCCCAAAATCATTACTTGATCAGCAAAATCTTCTGCGTTAAAATATGCAGGGGCAATTTTCAGCGCTTTGATGTTTCGATTTTTATCAAAGTCAATGCTTCGTTCTAGTTCCAACAATGCAATATCATTGTAGAGTCTTTTATTGATGAATCGTGCAAATTCCGGATGTTCTGCTCTCAAGCTGTAATTTTGATGTACAATAATTTTCCGTACATTGTAAACATTTTCAGATGCATCCGTGTCTCCTATATTTGTTCCAATACGAACACGCATCGGATTATTACGGAGATTTCGAACCCGACCCGTTCTCTGATCAACTAAGCAATGCGCTGCAGTGATAACGAAATCTTTATTGTATACCGTAGCCCCACAACCTGGAATGGCAACCATATGAGGAAACTCATTCTTTTCTGCGGCGCTCACTGTCATATGCAGAGCAGCATAAGTATTTCTAGGGCAGCAAACGCCAGTAACCTTTTTACTTCCACACGATTCTCGAAACACTTCTTCATATTCAGGATTGAACGGCTGGTCGTCCATGTATACCTGAGCTAACTGAGCACAAGTGTTGTTCTGACCTGCTCGGGAGTTGGAAATGCAATCTGAAGTACGGCAATGTGAAATTTGAAGCCTTTCAATGTCATAAGACCTCTGGTCGTTACAACACATTCCAAAATACATTTGCCGTCCTAGTATTAGCTTGCGTTCATGATACGCTTCAAGATACCCATTCGGACAGGCCATTTCTTCAGGCTGCCAGTCCACGTATATGCACAATCCATTGCTAAAATCTGTAAGCATTTGTGTTAAAATTTCAAACGGAAATATCAGGTATTGGTTTTATTTGTGTTTCCTGCTTACCTAGAATAATGAAAAGTACAAAAGCAATTACAGAAATTCCTCTTGAACTGAATATTATGTAGTTATTGCTGTCCATATTATTGTGGCGATGCTGTTAGCTCCTTGACTAGAAACCAGTCTCTTTGTTTTCATCAAGGAAAACACTTTATGTCTGGGGTGTTGAAACGAAATGCTTACAGCTTTTATATTGACTACTAGTATCATCTTGTTAAAATATGAATCACAAGAATATTCCATACTTAGGCTTGAAAATAGTCGAAGCGAAACATATTCTTAAAACAAGAACTTCCATGAAATGGCATACGTACGACATTTTCAAGCTACTGTGCTAACGATACTGTGCTAATTTCTAACTAATTTTTTAAGCTAACATCAAATAAATGTTATTATTTCGAATCAAGTCGCAAAGTTAATGAACTGAGCACAATCACAAAGTTCAAGCACAACATTGTCAAGTGTTTGAATGATCAGGCAATTAAAAATTGCACTACTCGCGTTTCGCATTACTATTGTATAATTCAAACATGTAAAGTACCTATGTAATTCCAGTTCTCAGTTAATAAATCAATAGATAAATTAATTTCTTTGTTAGTATGAATAATGTACACAACTCTAATAATTACTCAAAACTGCATTTCAAAGCTGTTATGTTTTGTAAACAAAGAAAAACAAATTCTGAGGCAGATATCTAATAATATAATGTACACACACATTTATAATTGTAGCAATTTGCAAGACTGTGCATATATAGGTGTTGATTTGATATACTATGAAATGAGACATACATCATAAGTACCATATATATAATGTTAGGACAAAAGAGCATCTTTTTGCTAGAAAAAATGTAGTTTCGAGTCAAGCGTGAAGAGCTGGAACACTAATTACCAATAATCAAGATATCAAAGTTCGTTATTTTTCTCACGGTCTCTTAATTTTTTGCTCGCTTCAGCGGAACATTATGCATATACCATGATAAGATTTAATGATCCAGTTGGAGCAGAAATTTTATAATCCGTGACGATATGACTCATATTCATAATCATGACAATCTTTTGCGTGAATCACAAGTACTTTTGAATTTTGTAATTTTTTTAGCATTATTTACAATAAACCATAAACAAGGAAATACTGTGACCTACAGCTTTTTAAATTCCAGTTATGAACATATATATTTCTGACAAAAATGTTTTTTATTATTATTCTGGTTTGACGCCATGCTTAGGTATTCGCTCAACTTCACTGGTACATAATGACTCAGATTTCATTGTGTGACGATAATCTACATTTTCTAAATCAATTAAATTTTTTAATGATTTTTTAGATAATAAAATTATTATTAGCATTCTCTCTAATTAAAGCATATCTTCAATTGTATTATCATTTCTCTATTTATATCAGTTTTTGAGAGCGGCTATTTTTAGATTTTGCCACTTCTCTAATTGTAGCAGCTCTCTAGTAATAGCAGTAATAATACCAGTACTGGTTTTAGCATAATTTATAACAAACAATATTTTTTCATTCGTATACGTGCATCTACATTTCAACATGGAGCCAAAACACCTATTATCAACTAGTTTCAAAGTATAAGTTTGCTATTGACCATTGAATTCATAAAAAATTAATATATATATTTCTGTGGAGTAATAACTCAGACTTCTGTCTGTGGTGGAGTAATAGCCTATTATGTACTTATACGAAGGAATCCATTTGACAATAAATCATTTTATTATATTCTATTCTTTTAATTGAACTGAATCAAATTTGAAAAAATCTTTGTAAAATGAACAATTTTTAATAGTTATCTATCAATGACAATTTCCCGTTTATAGAAGTCCTTTTCAAAGTTATGTTTTGCTGTTTAGCAACTGCTATAGTTAGACAAAATCGTTAAAAAGCCGTCAGACTACTTATTTTATTTTAAAAATGAGCTATTTGAACTTAATTATAACAGAGCAAATTTTGCTACAGTTAACGACATATAAATACATACAAACATAATGCAAGTGGGTAACAAATAAAACTATACATGTAGTATGTATAATAAAATTGTATTGTAAATTTCTCTTCTTGGAGTTCCTATTTCAAGTTGTATTTAGTTTTTGAGTACCTTCTATTAGGGTTATTGTTAGTTATACAAAATTTTGCCTCACAAATTCAATAATTTTAAGAATTCACAAAAAACTGAATTCCATTTTTATTATTAGTCATATTATTGTAACATCTACTCCTATAGGTACTCCAATGTTGACGATAAACCTGTTTCAGTGTGAGTCAAGAGCAAGTCCAATTTCTTTGGCATTATCAATAAAAGTACTTGTAGATACTTATCGCTGTTGTAGGTATGCACTTGGAACGTTGGGGAATGCATCTTATTTTATTTTCATTAGTTTAGTACAATAGTGAACGTCACCACAAATTTTATTATTATATATTTTTTTCCATGCAAGGTAGCAAACTACCTATTCGCTTATTTTACACAAGAAACATACAAAGATATTAAGAATGTTTCTATTTTACAAAAGTAAAGAAAGTTTTTCAAAAGTTTTCTGTTTTTAAAAATTGTAAAATAAAATGAAAAGGATAAATTTGATTTATTTTCCTCCATTTACTTCAAGTTTCTTATTTCTTGACAATAGGTACTGATATTAACAAATTTAATAGATTAAAGACTATATTACGGACAATGAAACTATTCACAGAGTGTACGTTGCATATTCCCTTCAATGGGCGTCAGACAGATAAAGACAGTGACTTATTAAATGTTGCAACCTTTTCACTTGACATGGTTAATATTCGTACGAGACTTTTCAAACCGCCCATGAAAGAAAAGCTTGCAAGAAGCGCTTACATTATAGGATACTCGTGGAACGTATCCATGGTTCAGAAGCATCATTCGACTTGTCTTGCAGAAGCAATTATAAAAAATTGCGGAGAAACCAGTGTAAATGTGACTTCAAACGACACAGCAATTGAGTTGACAACTTGCATTTTTGGCAAACACGGTAAAAAGTACAAAAGATTTAGTGGATAAATATTCATCTCTTTTCTACTGGCATTTGTTGATCTAAATCCGGTAAAAGCATGGACAAAGACATTGTTCTTTGATTCTTCCGCGAAGATTTCACGGATCAAAACTTTTGGTTGTGCATTTAAAGAGGAATAATGGAGTTTATATTGGATGTGCAACATGTGACAAGTCAACCATTCCCCGAACGCCTGACGTTGCTTTTGAAATAGAAAATCTTGATGTAAGAACTGTTACAATGGTCTATCAGACAAACCGTTTAAAGTCTGTCAGCGGAATTACACTCACCTGGAAAATGATGCATGTTAATCTTGGCAATTTTGGAAGAGACGACAGCAATAAACCGTACGGTATATCACGTGAAAATTGTGCTGAAGAAATGACAAATATTGGCAAAACTTCAAGATGGTATACAGTTTCAAATTGCATTAAAATTACATATGTTGAACATTGAAACTGTACTGGAACTTGTATATTTCACATGATTAATTCGGTTATGTTTCAGAGTATTTCAGATTTTTCTGAGAATCAATTAAAATAATTGTTTCCACTCTCGTTTGGATTACAGTTCAATGGATATAGGTAAGTTTGCTATATTTTTATCAGAGATTGAATTGGATCGTGCAGTTAAAACGAACGTATTATCAATTGCGTTTCCACTTTATTTTGAAATTTGGACTGCAGTAGAATTGACGTTCACATTAGTCTCCATATCATTGATAGTCAACGGTATAAATACTGGCATTGCCGTGTTTTGGTTATTTTCAACTTTGGTCGAGCAAGGAGAAAGCATGAAACCATTTGGGGGGAAATGGAAAATTGCAATATTATTATTTTTATGGATGTATTTGGCAATGTTTCTTAAGGATTTGTACACTTCAACAATGTTTTCTGAATTAACTGAGCCGTTGGAGCCATACAATATGCATGATTTATTTAATACAAGTTTGGACCATAGAGTAGAAGCAATTTTTATTGAATATAACCTCATTTCTCAAGTTAAAAATCATTTACAAGCTATTAATCAAACCACTTTCAACGGTTTAAATTACGGCTGGCTGGACGGCGTCATTAAATGGGGTCGAAGATTTCCTTCGTTTGGATGGATTATTGAATACGCTTGGAATATTTCCACGTTTAATAGCTTTCACTGCTTACAGTACCCATTCAATTATGATCAGAAACATTTCTGTAAAATGAAGGGCAGAGTGGCGCTAGTGTACAGTAATAATGGATACGGACGATTAAATGAATTTCGATTTATGAAGCCAATTATAAGATTGTTAGGTGGTCGAAAATATCGAGAATCTACGAATCAAAGGTTATTTAGACCTGAAAGAAAATTTTACTCTATGAATGAAAAATATTTCATGCTTAGTGACTTTCAACAATTTGTCGGTAAAATGGAAGAGAACGGGCTGGCGGAGATGATGAGACAGGGAAAGCAAATCTCTGTGCAGACGGAAACGCTAATGCAAGTACGGAGTAGCGGTCTATATACAGGTAGGAAATGGAATTTTCATGCACTTGCTACCGAAAAGATGAAAGCTGGAAGCATTTTCGAACTGAAAAAGACACGATGAGGAGTGAATCAATAAAAATTCAGGATTTTGGTGTGATAATGATGCTGTTTACGTATATGATATGCGCATGTTTTGCTTTTTGGATAAGTGAGATGTTACGAATTAAGGAAAAATTAGATTTGAAAATTACATGATTTTTTGGAAGTGGATAAGTAATCAAAAGGGCAGATGAGATTTTGAGTAAAAGTTCTACGTTTTGGCTATGGTATGTATTTATTTTTTTTAAACAAATGGGTGTATTTTTATCAGTTTGACTTTTCAAAACATTTTTACTCAGGTACCAATATTCCATCCATGCCCATGTAATTAGTAATTAAATTTGTTTATATAAATATGAATTAATTAGAGTATGTTCATATGTATATTAAACTTTTAAAATACATAATAAACACTTGAAAAGTACACCTATCAAAATAAATGGTTTGTATATACTTAAAGTATGTAATAATAATAATATTTCATGTATGTGTGAATTTTTGCGTAATTTGACATCAAGTACATTATACAGAAATACTTGAATAAGACAAGCAATATTTATTTATTTTGATGATTTGAGTTGAAGTTCATAAATTTTACCTACGACAACATTTTCAATATTTATTTTGACAGCAGCTTTTGCAGGATTCGTGCATAAAAATAATACAATGATTAAAATACAATTTAAAAGAAAATGTTCCGAAAATCGCAAAGTTTCTTTATTCCTGTTCCTATCGAATTTAGTAATTTACTCATTTTGCACTACTGCACTCGCTAATGACATTTTTGAGCACTTTTGCACATGCACAATTCATTTTCCAGTGCATACATATAACTCTACAGCATTTCTAAGATGTAAGCAACCACTGGTTAGCATACATTCGTTGCACAGCAAATTCCCATCTTCTCTACATCACAGTGATCTCTCCCAATATCAGTGGAATTTCTTTTTAAACTTTAAATACACCTCTTCTTGTGTTTTAAGACTAGTTTATATGGAACATTGCAAAAATTTTGATTTTGTGGTAGATGGAGTCATCAATTTAACCTGGTGTGTTTTTCCAGAATATAAATATCACGGTGATCGCTTAATTGAATCCAAGCAAATTTCGCCACATTATGTTATAGCAGTTGTAAAATTTACATTAGACACGCAATTTATTATTATTATTAGTTCTACTACAATTAGCACGCCATTCCAGGCTTGTTACGCTAATTGGAAATTATATGTGATTTCATAATCCGTTTAGTTAGTAAATAATTGACTAATGTATTTGACTACATCGTCAATCTCTGATTTATCACAATCACTGTCACTGTGAACTTTTCTCCATGTTATAATAAGCTCTTTCACTGCACATTTGAAACGGTTTATATTTGCAATTTCACGTACTTCACAGGGTAGCTTGGTCCATAACATTGTGCACTTTTCTTGAATATAATTACATTCTACCCTGTTAATACTTTCAATTGCATTACTTCTAGTTGTTACTTTTATTATTGCAGATTCATTCAGCACTTTGTTCAGCTTCGCAGGATTCATTTGTTGTTTTGCCTTTGCACCGAGTATTAGTAAATTGTATTGATACATTTCTTTTACATGTAGCCATTTATCCATAGTTTGATCAGAGTTTGGTAATTGTATCATTTTTCTAGCATCTTTAATCACTTTGTCTATTTCTTTTGCTTTACTAGTACTACACTCACCCCATATTTCAACCATATAGTATATTTGAGACAGCACAAGTGTTTCTATTGCTAATTTTAGTTGAGCAGAGGTGAGCATAGGTCTTAAAAATCTGATACTCCAAAGTGATTTGTTTGCTTTTTTTCTTACATTGTCCACATGTGCATTCCAGTTTAATGCTTGATCCTTAATTAGCCCTAGAGATTTTACAACTTCACTGCACTTTATGATTTGGTTATCAATTTCAATTGTTTGCATTAATGCAATATATTTCATTTTTCTTGATGAGTAGATTATCATCACTGTTTTATTTATATTCAATTGCATGTCATTGTCATTAAACCATTTGTTAATGTTGTTGCAGTCAAGCTGTAGAAGCATCATATCATTTTTAATGTTGTCTTTCTTTATTATTCTTCCTGTCTTAGTATCATCTGCGAAGATCACGATATCGCTATGGTTTACATATTTATGTAAATCATTTATGTAAATTATGAACAGAATTCCACTAAGACAACCTCCTTGACATAAACTTCTAGTTGATAGTTTTATTAATTTGGATGATTTATTATTGCATACAACATACTGATCTCTGTCATTCATATATTGTTTAATCCAAGATATGTCAATATTATAAACTTCTAGCTTTTTATATAGAATGTCTTTGTTTACATTGTCGAATGCTTTCGCCACATCAAGATTAATTTCAGCATAAAGATCATTCTGCATTATTGCAGATTTTGCGTGATTTATCATATACAGCTCTGCATGTGATGTACTATGTCCCGTTCTAAACCCGTACTGATGTTCATACAATATATTATTTAAATTTATGAAGAGCCGTAGTTGATAGTATATGCATCTTTCCATTACTTTTGCAAATACAGGTAATATACTTATGGGCCTTAGATCACTTAATGTTGTAGGATTACTAACTTTAGGCAGTGGGACTATTTTCGCTGTTTTAAGTTTTGCTGGCACTTTACACTGTACTATAGACATGTTCATTATATTTACCACTATATTCTGAAAGCACTCATATTTCATTAATAAAGAGAAAAACTTATTACACATGGATAAGCTGTCTTTGCTAGTACTGTTTTTATTTCTCATCTTTTTCCATGAGTATTGTAGATCTTGTATGGTTATATGTCGGATGGTAAATCTTTCTTTTGCTTCAATCGTGTTATCCCATTTATAATTTGTAATAGTTGGTTTGTTGGCAATGTTAGTGAAGTGTTCATTAATTTCATCAGGAGTAAATGGTAGTGTATTTGCTTTCGTCTTTGCTTTTGACATTTTATTTAGTATGGGCCAGATACCATATTTTGCTATATCAGCTTGTATGTATTTTTTTGTATCCTCTTTTATTAGAAACTTGACATGTTTTCTCTGTTGTTTATATTCATTTTTCATTACACTAGTCACATTCACTTTGAGTGCTTTGTGCATCCTATCTCTTATTTTTATTTCATTTCGTGTCTCTACACTGAGCTTTCGTATTTTATTATTGCATGTAACAGTTTTTGATCTTAGTGGTATGTGAGTATCTGCAAGCATTGTTATCATTTTTAAAAAGTTGTCAAATGCTTCTTCTACACATAGCATATCACTTGTATGTTTATATTGCATTAGCGTTTCATATAGTCTATCTTCATTTATAGAGGAGTAATCATTGTAGCTAAAGGTCTTTTTAGTTTTTATTGGTTTTTCAATGTTAATGGTTGTTCGTATTGCTAGATGGTCTGATATGTGCGGTTCAAATACATCAGTATTTGTACATAGACTAGGTGTATTTGTTAATATAAGATCTAGAATTGCTGTATCTCTAGTAGGTTTATCTATTAGCTGAGTAAGTTTATGTTTTACCATAATGTGTTCCAGCATGCTGTAGGTCCATCCTTCTTTTAAGTTTAAGTCACCGCATATCACGTACACTTTTTTTGTTTTGTCAAGTTCAGCACATATCATATCTATTGCTTCTATATCACATTTAACAATATTTGTTTTGTACAAGGGTGGTCTGTACACACTTACTATAATTATGCTTTTAGCTTTGTTTATATTGGCACGTACACATAATACTTCTATCTGTGACATGAGGCTCACTTCGTCATAGCAGTTAAGTTCATATTTTTTTGATTTTATGTTATGATTAATGTACATTGCGACTCCACCTCCTCTCTTTTTGTTTGTCATAGTCAGGTCTCTATCTTTTCTATATATGTCATAGCCTGGAGTAGGAGGTAGTATCTTGTCATAAGTTAAAAAAGTTTCATTTATACACATTATATCACAGTTATATTCTTGTAGAAAATTAGATATGTCATACACTTTGTTTTGACAATTGACAATACAATTTGACAACGTAGTTCTTTTACCGCCTGGAATGCACTCTACAAAAGTAATAGTTATGGGAGATGAATTAGAAAACGATGCCCACATTGGTTGCTTGACATGCTCCAAGTCTCGACAATTTTCAAACTCAATAAATTACATCACTTCTCACCCGGATAAGGTATTACTTGCTAGAGCATTACTGCTGGTCCCCATGGACAACAATGTCGCTTCGTCTCGAGAAACAATAGACTCAGTTTGGTATAAGTTACACAAGAAATTTGACAACTTTGGACTTTATGATAATACTTATAGTAAAATGTATCCTCCTAGTCTCCATAAAAATTTATCGATACAGTGTTTCAAACAGAATTCAACGGATGGAGAATCGGCCATGTGGAAAGCAATTGTAAACTGTGGAAAATGGTTATATCTTGACCATCGTAACTGTACATTTATTGAATGTCTCTGGGTTTTTGAGCAACTGTTGCTTGCCAGCACATGGGAATTAGAAAATGACAACAAATCAGTGCATCCTATAGCATTTGCAACGGGGTTTCATGGATCCAATTTTGTAGTATTTTTGAGAGAATCGGAATTGACGCGAGGAATCAACAAGAATGTATACTCCATTTTATTTCCACTACCTATTGAGATTTGGATTTGCATCGTTGTGGCGTTTATTTCAATAATTACTGTTTTGAAGTTATCGGGTCTAGGTCTTTTTAGCGTTTCCTTTTGGCTATTTGCTGTGTTTATCGAAAAAGGAGGCAACCTAAGAAAATCGGTTACTTGTAAAAATGCCATTCTGCTATTTAGTTGGATGTGGATGTCAATGGTGCTGAAAAACTTTTATACTTCGAATATGTATTCGTGTATGACTGAACCAATGGAGCCGAGTTCAATTCCCACACAATTGTACGACCTATACAACTCGAGTGAGCAAAGCGGTATAACTCATGTTTTTGTTGAACCATGGTTAGCTGAGGAAGTGGTGAAATATGTGAAATCGATTTCAGAAAAAAATATAAATCTCAGTTATGTGCAAAATAGTTTTGTTTTGGCTCTAGTAAAGATAACAAGGAAAATTTCGTTATATGACGATCTCATCTCTGGTAGCTATGAAGCAGCCGCTAATATTTCAAAGTATGGAACAGTTCAGTGCTTCAGCTACCCTTTTGAGGTTGTGGAGGGTCAATTTTGTGACACATCGGGAAGATTTGGACTTATTTATAGTAATGGCGGGAGTATGTTGAAGCATCCATTAAGATTTATGAAACCGGTAATAAGTCTTTTAGGAGGACGGGTGTATCGGTACTCACCACATCAGCGTTTGTTTCTACCTCAACTGTTCACTTGGTATATGAGTAGAAAGTTCTTCTTCTTTGAAAGTTTCCAAAGATTCCTCGCAAGCATTTCTGAGAGTGGAGTTTTGCGAATGCTGAATTCAAAAAGGGAGGTTTCTGTTCAGGCAGGAATACTGAACAAGTATAATGGTTTTAACGGAAAGAAGAAGCGGTGGAACTTTTTAAGCTATGGCTACACTCATGTTGGTAAAAGGAAATCAAATTTAAAGAATGACGATGAAGAAGTTTTGCTCAATTCTATGCAAGCAATCACTGGTGTGACAATGGAAGATTTTACGGCAATTTTATTGATCATGGTACATTTAGAGTGCCTGACTGTTATCGTATACATTGTTGAGGTAACAGCTTGGAAGTTTTTGAAAAAATATAATATATAATTTAGACATATGAATTCTTTATAATTATAGCGATATATCTACATTTTCCTGTTTCATTCTTGTCATTCGTAAGTATGTATACTTATGCATATTTGGATATAATTATAAAATTATCCTTTGTAAATGCAATTATTGCTTTGTAACAAAATATAGTACTATAAGTGTAAGTAGCTAGATCAATGTCAATAGATGTGTAACTGCATAAGTGCATGCATACCAATATAGGTACACAACTTGTTTCAAACCGAGTAATATTGGAATTATGAGTTGTCTGCTGAAATAAAAAAATAAAAGGTTTACTTGGGTGACATTTCTTGTTAAATATTCATGGGAATTTTTAAAAAAAATACAAGTGCCTGTATAGCGTTAATCGAAATTGGAACGTCGTTTTGCTGAGTGTCACACAAGAACAAAACGGTAGGGCAAAAACGGTGCTCGGTCCCCTCTGTTGTTGTATCGTTTTTTCTGGCCAAAACCTGATATTGTTGTTGGTGTGGTTACGTTACAAAACGAAACCAGAAGTTGTTCATAGGGTTATGTGCTTGCATAGAGTGCTTGAATCTCTTTGTTCAACCAGCGCCAGTGAGAGCACAGTAGATTTTCGGAAAATTGCACAGAGCAAAAACATTTGACATGGGAAAGGATTTCCGGCTGTTGTATTCATTTGTTGAAACACAACAGGTTACAACTTTACTGCAACAGATTCGTTTAGTAAAAAAAATTATAAATTAGTAAGTATTAATTTTTTTGAGGTCTACTCAACTGTGCCATGACAAAGTGAGTACTACTCACACAAAAAATGTCAAGTGCTGAGGTTGCTTGTTTTCAAACATTTAGTTTCAGTTATCCGTGTTTTTTTATTGTCTTTATTGCATCGATCGTGGTTAATTAATAAGACTGTGAAATTTATGTGGAGTGAATTGTCAGTGGCATGCTTCAAATCTTTATCAGTGGTGGTTAGCTGATACGTTGCGTTATCGGTAACTGACTTTATAATCATTGGTTGGGTTGTGCTCGTATTTGAGTAATTGCTATTGAAGCATATTGTTGGAGATGGAGGACGGTGAAGAAGGATCCAACAATGCAGTGAAAACTGTTGGGAGATTATTTCAAGATGAGCATCCAATGTTGAACCCATTGGTAAATGGAATTTATATATAGTTGACAGCAAACGCTTCTGTCGTTTATTGAAGCTTATTATTTTTCACCATTGTAATTTGTAACTGTTAATAATTGTTTCTACCAGGTGCTGGAAAAGATACTGGCCTTTAGTAAACCGGATGTTGAAACACTGAAAAATATTCGATTGGTATGCAAAGTATGGAACTCTTTGACCTATAATCGGTGGCGTAATACAGCGACTTTGAGATTAGTAGAAGATGAGGGACTCTTTCGCAGGAAGGTTGTGGGGGGCCTTCCTCTTTCTCAGTTTATGATCAGATTCGAGGATCAAGACGACCCATTTGAACTAGCAAGTCGACCCTTTACCCGTTACAAAATTGTAGAGCTTACTATTGACATTAGTTTGGCTGAAGAAGAAAGTCCTTGTAAACGATTTTGGAGTAGTGTCGGACCACTAATGGAATATTTTCATTTGGAACGTTGTTCTTTTCCAAAACTTCCTCGGTTGCAGTTTGACAAGATGTTGTTGGAAATGCTTCCCAACCTGGAGCACCTTGTAATTACGGATACTGAACTAATAAAACTGAAGAGGTCGTTGATGCCTCCAAAATCAACTATTCAACAAATGAAAAATTATAGAAGTAAATTACGTGAGCAGCGTCATCAAAATTTAAAGAAATTGGAAATTTTTGGTGATATCCCTCGAAATCATCCTTTCAAAATTATTTCTCGTCTTCCAAACTTGGAGGTAAGATGATTGAAAGATCCAGAGTATAAATAATAGTTTGCGTCATGCAATTGCTATCATCTTCACGTGGTTTCTTGTATGCTTACAGAGTTTGAAACTTAGAAATGGAATCAGGAGAAATTATGGCGATACAATTAGTTTGCTTGATGGAATCTCAAAACTTTCCTCTAACGGCATTGGTTGGAGGCTAAAGGAGTTGGATCTAATGCATACCAACGGATTTGCCAAGTGGTTTTCTCTTCCAAGGATTCTGTCAGAATGGAAGCTGCCCTTGGAAGTTCTCAGTGTAGAAATTCGTCCAGATCAATCCCGTACTGAGCAACCATTACAGCCTTTTCTTCAACATCATTCAAATACCCTTCGCGTTTTAAAAGTCTTCTGTGCGCCACTAACAAATCATACGATCGTTACTTCCGACAACTTTCCATATGAGTTTACTCAAGTCGCTCTGGAGGAACTTTACATCTGGGGAAATGTAACAAAAAACTTCAGATTCCTCAAATTCATGCCTAGTCTAAAGAAAGTATGCATTTACAGAAACTGCGTTGACAAGTGGAAGAATATTGAGAGTGCTGTCTCAAGATGGAACAGTAGTGTGTTGTACCGAGGAGGGGGGCGTAGGAATAGAGTGGCTATTCAACCATTTGAAGAAAATATGGTTCAAAATGCTTTGATTCTATGCGACATGAGTCTTGTCATGATGCCTGATCTAGTTCACCTTCACGTTGATTTTGACTTTGGTTGGGAATACATTGCCAAGTTGACCGAATGGATTCCAAATTTGAAGATATTAAAAACTATACTGAAAAACTCCACTTTGCCTTTAGTTTGTGAAAAGTGGTCCAGACTTCAGGAATTGGTGTGTCTCTTTGGCAGTGACATCGATAATGCTGGGATCACCGGGTGGAATAAAAACAAAGATAGTACTCCGATTAGGGATAAAAGCATTTCAACTACTATTGTCGACTTGGAATGTTAGAAAATTTATTTATATGAAACTTTCAAATGCACTGTAGCTATATGATGAAATTAATATTGATATAATATATTATTTTGTTTTTTAAACTTTTTGTTTAGGTCTCAAAGTTTTTGAACTGAATGTTCTCTGTGATAAAGGACAGCTCAATGACTGGTCTGCCGAACATGGATTTCTGAAGATGAAACGCTTGGAAACACTGAAAATTTGTGTTTCATCAGAAGTAATGATAATGTAGCATCCCTAAATGAACCGTATTTATTTAATTAAAGCGCATATTCTTTTAATTCACTACCAATTATTATGCATATTTGTAGTTTACCGAAGAAGCTGAGCAGTCCTTGGTTAACCATATTCCCAACGTTCGAGTTATACGGAATTCCGGACCTGGTCCACATCCCGACTATGATTGTTGTGCAATGAGCAAGTTTTTATTGCAAATTAATAAACTTCAACCAATGAGGATTATCGATGATGATGAAGCAGATGCTTGGGAATCTTTGGAAAGTGATATGGAGTTGGATGTGGTTAGTTTGAGCGATAATGACGAAGATGATGATGATGCCAACGAAGGACTTGACCTAGATGATGAAGTCAGTACTTCGGATAATATGAGCGAGGAGGACAGTGATTGGTTAGGTTCCGTTGATGATGATGAAGATGAGGAGGATGATGATGATGATTCTGTCGATTTCAACTACGACGATAATGATCAATATTATCTGGACTCAGATGAAGATTTGTTCCCACAACTTTGAGTGTTATTTCATGAATTTGGGTGAAAACTCAATTAGAAATTGTCGATTTATAAGCAAGCATTAATTATTTTTAAATCCCATGTAGTCATTTTTTATTTTCAAATAACATTCCAATTGCCATATTAATTCTATTTTTTCTGTGCTGATGATTACAAATTACAAGTATTATAAAGGTGTGAATGATGCCATAATATATTTTAACAATATTTAATTTTAAGTGTATTTCATTTTAAATAAAAATTTCTGTTTCAAAGATAACAGGATGATGATAACAATAATTAGTTAACGTCTTTCTCCAAGTCATTTTACTGTTTCGTGTAACCCCAAAAACTGCTTTGACTGTATTGTCATTTTACTAAAATTTAGAGACAGTACGTGATGGACAGTACATAACCAGTAGATAATTATAATACATTTTTGTAGAGCTAATACAGATAATTAGCTGGATGCATTTTTTGTACTTTTTTTACATGCATACAGACAGAAACAACGATTTTATCAATAGCCAATGTAATATGTGCATAAATACATATTAACGTGAATAAGAAACGAATATCGCCAAACTAAAAAAGTTTGCACGAATGCAATGCACTACTGACACTGAATGCAGAAAGAAGGACAACTCTCTAGGTGTAGGTATTTTTACTAATATTTTCTGGTGGCAATTCTTCATTCGCAGTAATTCGCACATCTCTCGTGTTCGTTGAAATTGTTGAAGATGAAGGAGCTCTTTTTCATATTACTAGCGAACCAAGCTGAACCAACAGAATATACAGACTGAAAATACACCTCACACATATGTATTGACAAATATCCAAATATCACACTGGGCAAAACGTGAGAGTGTAATTCCGATCCGATATGATGATAGATAGACAGTCTCGTCTGTGTTCTCAGATGTTCGCCACGGTGCTGTTTGACACGAATCCATTGTTATAAGTTGTACTAAATTAGTACTACTAATACATTTTAAAGCTGAACTCTGACATTTTCAGTTGGTAACAGCGAGTGAGGGAGGACGACATTTCAAATATGTTTAGAAGTACAGGTTACAGTAGTTTTATTTTATTGTAATTAATTTGCTTCCAAGAAGAGTACTACTTAAAGGTGCTAAAAGTAGAAAATTTATCCAGAGAAAAAAGATGGAAGAGAAGAAACGAATTTTACGAAGTTCAACGAGGTTATCACGACAGGCGGACGAATTATTAAAGAGAGCGTCTGCTCTGACTAATTCCGCTAATGTGGCGTACATGGAACAAGTAAAGAGTAAAAGAGGAAAGAGTAAAGAGAGTGCAAAAGTGGCGTCCACGTCTCCGAGAAATAAAGC
>JAHZMT010002400.1:0-12435 GCA_027743785.1 Sinhomidia bicolor
AAATATCGTAAATAAACGAATATTAAAATTGTGAAAGCAAAAGTATATATTATTTTTAAAATGCTATATTATATTGAAATTATGAAAATTATATTGAAAATTTTAACAAAGATTATCAAGCTCACAATTTCTACATCAAGTAATATCATGTCTGCCTCACTACGGTAAAAAGAATCAATCGATTACCAGGTACATTTTTTTCGGTTTTCTAAGTAACCCAAAAAGTACTCAAGTCTTCTTCAAAAGTGAGTAATGTTTTATTACTATTTTCTTTCGAAATTATTCCCATTACTATTGCCTAGTAGAGTAGTGACAAAATATGAATTGGGTGGTCAACAACGTTTCGTATCGTAACGTTCTTGTCATCGTTGTCATTATCCAGTATTCTGTTGTGCCACAACATCTGTGGTCACACAATAATAACAATAATAACAGTCCACTACTACTATGCTATCCAACCAAAAAGCCATCTACAATGCTGTGTGGTAATAGTATAAAGCAGTCGCGGTAATGGCAATATCATTTTTTTGTGATTTTAGCCATTTTTTACAAGTCTGCGTATCATATCATATCGCACACAAACATTGTTTCGTTTAGCAGCATTGTATATACATATATACCTATATACACATGCTACCCTTGTACACAGAGACAGCAAACTCATTGCCATGTCACGACGACGCGACGTCTTATTACTATTATTATTATTACATAATATATTTATCTAATTGTTTCCGTTTTTCTTCCTCTTCGTCCTTTTGCTGTTGTGGTGTCACACGGGAGTGTGGCGGGCACAATCTCCTTCATTTTATCATCTTCTAATGGAGTTCTTCTCGTTTTCTCCCGACTTTTGACCACTACTCTCACATTTCACACACACACATACACACACATAAGCTATCACATAATGTAATGTCTTTAGAGAATATGACGACCATCATGATTGTGATGATGATGGGACGAGGGGCAATGGCAGAAATGAAATCACCATTGCTTCCACCACCACTACCACCACCATCATAATAACATCACTTTCATATAACCATCATCTTCAGATAGTCAAGTATCATCATCATCATCATCCTTATCATCACCCCTACCATTATATTTACCATTATGTAATAATATTATTATGGCCTTGGCTATTTTTTCGCCCACCATAACACACGAAAATGCAATCTGCTTTGCTTACACCAACCAAAAAAATGTGGTGGTGGTGGAGTGGCAGTTGTAGTGGAGTGCGATAATAAACACAAACAACAAGCACAGCAGTCAGCAGCATCATTCTCATCATCATCATCATCCATAATAAGACAAGTCGGTCGGAGAGCAAGAGTGACCATTACTCTATGCTCCTTGCTCACTTGCTACTACTTGATTCTATATATTATGTGCTTTTCCTCCTAAAAATCTTCTCCATCTCATCTTAGCTTTATTAATGCACAATAATTTCTCCATATTATCCTTATAATGTAAGTACAATTCAAGCATGCTTATAACATAATATAGAGTGAGAAGGATGCATTGATTTATCCATTCCGTCCACTCATTACTCGTTTCTCTCTCCTCAGGTCCATTAACGAAGAATGTTATCAGAGCGTGTAGGTAGTTTTGTTTGTTTATTTGTTTCAATTTCAATTTATGGAAGGAAGCGAGAAAGAGAGTCAAGGGAAAGTGATGCAATAAATAAGTTGGAAATAAGTGGCTAATAGTAAGTAAGAAAAAAACTTTTTTTTTCTCCTTTTTTTGGCTCAATTCAACTCCCCCATTCCTTTACTACTTTTTATATTTCTGGTTTCTCTTCTTTTCTCCCACAAAAACTAAGTAGAAATGGGTGCTCTGTTTGTAGGAAGAAAAATAAATTTTATGAGGAGACCTATCAACACTCTACTAATTAATGAAGAATATTGGAACTGGAAAAGAAATCTCTGCTTGTATACTATACAAGTAGTGTAGTAGTAAGTGTTGAAGCAGAAGGAAAAAATCGTATTCAGTGTGTGAGTAAGGAAAAAGCGATAGCTAAATAGCTTAAAGGAATAATATTGCATGATCAATAAAGTTTCCTTAACTTGAAACGTATAAAAATGCGCAAAGAGAGTCGTCACGAGTGCTGTAGCGTAGTAGTAGTAGTAGTAGTAGTGGATGGTAGCAAGCAAAAACTAGCAAAAGAAACGACGGCATTGCAGCAAGAGAAAAAAGCAATAATATAGATAAATACTACTTACTTGACTATTCTTGTTGTGGAACCATTTACTTTTTTGACCGACCAACCAATGACTTTGGTGATAGTAATGACGGTGGTGAATTCTACTGCTGTTGATGATACCATCTTCCTAAAAGGTTATCCAAAATAGTTACGGTCACGGCAGCCTAATATTTTTCAAAGTGTTTTTCACTTCTCCTCCACACGATCGCCTGAAAAAAAAACAAAAAAAAATACATGTAACTGGTCAGTATAACTGTTGGTCAGTCTCTATCTCACTGACAAAACAATAAAAATAAAAATACACATCGGAATTGCTCCAAAAAGGATTTTTAGAAGACTTGTCTCTTCTTCTTCTCTTTTTTCCTTTCACCCTCTCATGAAAACAATAACAAGTCAATTGACTTGTGTGTATGTGTGGCTGCTCAGACCAGTAAATGAGAGGAATACTTATAAACTATACAGGTTTGCTATGTACATACATACATACATACATATATTTCAAGCTAATAAACAGTCATCACATTTTTTCCCAGTTCACATGAGAACGAATAAAATGGAATCATTTTTATCTTCTCTCTGACTTCTTTTACTTCACTGCTAATACTGCTGCTGCTGCTGCTACTACTACTACCCTGCTTTACGTACTGCACACCCGAGAAAACAATTGTTGTTGCTGTTGTTGTGGAAGAGGAAAGAAGAGCACGCTCGTTTTATAGAGCTTGTTGTTATGACGATGATGATGGTAGCAAGTAGCACGCTATATTGCATCGATTTACCATAAAAAGAAATGTTTATGTTGCTCGTCTTACCATCACCATCACCACCACAACAGTAAAGACAAGAATTAAGACTCTGCTTCTTCTCCCTCTCTTTTTCTTGCGATTTTTGTTTCTTTTTTTTTCTTATTGCCTCTCTATTCTATTCTCTGTGTCTGTGTATGTGTGTGTCTGTTTGTAAGGTAAAGTCATCATCAGAAAGAGGATAAAGATGAGGAGGAGGAGAAAGTGGACGGAGGAAATCCTTGATAATGGCAAATATGGGTCTGTGGTGTCCGATAAAAAAAGGATACGACCAGCAGCCGAAAAAAATGCAACTGTGGATTGATAATGCGGTCAAGTAAATAGAATATATACATACATTGTACATATGCCGACATACATACATGAACGCAGTAATAATAATAATAGTACTGTGAAAGCATGTTTATATCCTGTGTCCTGTCATCAAGATCGGAATTGGGATCGTCATGCAATGTGATCTGAATGTATATATGTATGTGTATATACAAATGTACATAATTACGACTTTTGCGCTCTGTCCGATGATCAGGCGATGTGTTCACGATATGAATGTTCTGCAAAAGGAATCCTGTCTTTTTTCTCTCTCTCCTCTGATCTCTCTCCGGTCAAAGTCAAATAAAAATAAAAGCACAAAAATGACAAGAGAATTTTCATGAAAATAACACGGTGATACGTTCGTACGTACGTACAGTAGTGGTGGTGTGGTTCCGTGGTTTGGTGATGGTAAGAAAGGACGTACACATACATTACTAAAGTGACCAGACTAATAGCTCAGGGATTTACGAAAAAGAAATACTTTTTCTCTTTCTTTTTTTTCATTCACTATTGCCACAGCAAAGAAAAAAACCAAGACGTGAACCAGAAGACATGCACTACGCCCCCAATATCATCGTATAGTTTTTTATGACCCCGGAGATTTTTCTTGTTTTTTTTCCTCTCCTTTGCAAACCTTCTTACAGTAGTTTCTTTCAAGGAATAAATATTTCTTGTGTAAAGTGGACCAGACAGACAGAACAACATATCAACATTTGGTTTGTTTCAAATCCCATACAAATAAATACCTGGTGCGGGGGCACACCAGCCAACCAACCAACCACTTTGCTCAAGCTTGTTATCAACATTGCCTTTCTTTTTTTATCACTGCCAGAAATCCTGGGTTCTGACTTGATCAATCCCAATTTTGCTGACGTATGTTTTTGTTAGAGTTTTTGAGTAAACTTGAAAGAAAAGGAAAATAAAAATTTAATCCAGCGAGAAAATTTGTAATGCATGCAGTTGGTTATAGGGATTGTATTTTTATAATATTTTTTAAACAAAATCTTTCACTCCCATTATCATGGGAATATTCATATAATAAAAAAATAATCAGAGCAATATAGTAATAATATAACTTTCAATAAAAAAAGATCACGCCATTTGAGTGAAAAATTATTAGAAACACCACGCAACAAAAAGTATACGTATAATTTTACTTTACACAAAAGTTGTAACAATAGGTTTCGTGATTACTTGATATTATCTTTTTCCCAGTATGATCATTATTATTGTCATCATCATCATCCTCCTTATCACAACCTTTTTATTTTTTAAACCTTTATTATTTGTATTTTTTGGTAATATGTAGTAGTTTATTCTTTAATCTTAACCTCCCTGACAGCACAAACTAGATAAATACACGATGTCAGGAAAGATGCAAGTTTTAAACAAATTAATGTGAACAGAACTGTAGCGTAGAAAATTGAGCAAGTCGATGATGATGACGATAATGCTATATTATTTTCAAACGGCCAGAAAAACTTTTCCGCCTTCTGTTACATTTTTTTCTTTCTTATAGAAAAAGCAAATATTTACTCAATTCATAAGTGAGTAATTGTTGGGGTATGAATTGAAAAGGAGAAAATTGGATCACCAGAAAGACCACTCCTTACTTTTTGGTAGATGACAAAAGTGAAAATTAAAGAAAAAAAGCAATATATCATGTGTATGTAATGTAAATAATATACTTGTGTGTGTGTGTGTGATATGATTATGTAGTGATTGGTTCTAGATTTTGATAAAAATCCCGTGAGAAATAAGTGAGGTAGTAAAGCGGACTAATGTTGTGACGATTGAGAGAATTGGGTAATCCTCAGAAGACATTATAGCTGGCAACATTCTACCCGCAGAGAGGAGGAATAGACAACATTACGTAAACAGACAAATGCATAACGAGAGGGAAAGAATAATGGACAGAATGCACGATAATAATAAAAGGAAATGATAGCTTATATGTACAGTATACTATTATTATTGGAATAGGAATAAACCAGAAAACCCCGAAAATTGTGAAACCAAAAACTTTGGAGAAAGGTAGGGGCAATGTTGGTTTGCCATTCATTGTAATCCAAAACCAATATAAATAGCTGCTTGTGTGTTTGTGTGTGTAACAAGTTATGGAATAATATGAGGCTGAAAATGATCAGTTGATATACCTACCTAGCTATGACCTACCTACTTGCCAGTGAGGAAAGCTTTGATGATATTATAGAAAGACGAAAGGGAGAGGGCGATTATTCTGAAGAAAAAAAGAGATTTTCCACATGCATCCATTTTACAAAAGCACACATGTACGTGTGGAGGTAGACAAACAAGGTGTTACGAATCAGCAGTACGACCATCATCATCTCATTGCTACATATACTGACAGGCTGAATGCCTGTGAAATGGATAAAAATCAAAGAGGGAGAGAAAGAGAGAGAGAAAGTGAGAGGGTGTATGCAGGGGGAAATCTATACGCTACATGTATATAGATTTTTTTAAAAGAAACAGCCTGTTTTTTTCTGCATGTGGAAAGCTACAAAGAACACCATATTATTCCTATTTTAACTTGAGCGTTTTCAACTTGCCTCTGTTACCCAACCTGCCTTTTTGGAGAAAAGGATCATAGCACTTCATATCAGACAGAGCAGCAGCAGCAGCAGCAGTCATAGCAAATGACTCCATTTACTTTACTTACTCACTCGCTCACTCAAAAAAGTTTCTTTGTACCTTTGTGAAATAAATAGAGAGAGAGAGAGAGATGAGCTTCTTCAATGATCCTTACCTTGTTCCCATCCCTACACTATTATTATTATTTTCCTTATGATAATACAAAATGCTGCGATACCAAGGAGAAAGTATCAAAAAGCTGTAAAGTCAGTTTTTACGGGGATAGAAGGTGATTTTCTATACATTATAGATAATATACTACTTTTTGGGGTGATGTTACTCTCTCTCTCTCTTCTGCCTGTCTGCAATCATCCAGCAGCAGCAACACCACCACCACCTGCACCAGAAAAGCCTGTTTCTCATCTTTATCCATCCATACCATAATATTGTCTATATGAGAAAAGATGATGATGCTCTGTGTTTGAGCAAGTTGCTTCTGCTGCTCTTCTGCTACAACTGGTTTCTTGCCGTTTTACTGTTTACAATCCACTACCAAACAACACCCAATGCAATATATTATTATGGCTTCTTATAAGAATTTGATAACCTTCCAGGCTGCACCACCACTACCATCGTCTTTCAAAAAAAATTTGTGCAGGAGCACAACAGCAGCAGGCATTGGTGAAGTAGTAGTGGAAGCCAAAGCTCAACTTTTAAATTATCTCGCACACGAATCTCATAAATGTCGACAGCTAACGAGATATAAAAACATGTTTGTTGTCTAGTCAACTCAGCAGAGTATTACTTTTTCTTATTGCTTCTTCTTCTTCTTCTTCTACTAGTCATGTTATTGCGGATGGAGAAGAGGAAGGGATGTACTTTATGCCGTTTGCTATATTATTATTATTATATTGCTGGGGTGTTGGTGCGGTTATGATTCTTGAAACAATTTTTACCGATTCATTCTCTGCCTTTCAACTTTTTTCTCTTCTTCTTCTCTCTCTCTCTTTCTTATGATAGCTAGGTAATGGTATTATCTACTTATTTATTTATTGTTCACTGTATATGATACTTTGTTGACTTAATAGCAAAATATAAAAGCAATTTCTCAATGTATTTGGTTTATGTGCACGCACACACGGTAGTCAAAAAATCAGTCGCTGAGTTTAGTGGTGCTTTTAGCACCACTCCTAATATTTTTTTTCTGGCTCTTGCCATTTTTATTGATTGGGTGTAAATTGCGCCATTTACCTCAATCTTCAAACAGCTAAATAATGTACCAACTGCAATTTTATTACAGCAGAACATGTTGTGTTATATAGAAAATAATAGTAATAATAATAATATGTGAAATAGTAGCTAATAAACAGACAAATAGTTTATTACGTTTGGCGCCCATCTTAAAAGTTTGTGACGCAATGAAAAAATCAAGATATTAAAAAAACACTGTGCGACTTTTTAAAAACATTTTTGACAGTAGATCTCTGTAAATAAATTCGTACATACTTGTTAATTACAATTTTTAAAATAATAAATAAGTAGAACGTTCTTTCCAAAAAAATAGGTATGAATCACAGCATACTTAGATTTTTTTTACTTGAGTTTCGACTTTTCAAGTAATTAACATGCATGTGTGGTTTGTTCATTAACATTTTTCGTTACTTTGTTGTTATTATTGTTAACATTTTGACGAATACGGTTATTACAGATTCGGAGCACTTAATACAACAAAAAAATGAATGCATGGTAGTTACTAAATAGGTAGCTGGTTGCAACATAATTGCCGGGAGCTAGAAAAATTCTAGATATATTCATCGTCATCTGATGATAATGATGATATGATTGCATTGGTATGATATTATAGACAGGCAGGAAATTTAGGAGACAGACAAAATTGCTAAACTGCACTAATATAAATAAAATTTTAAAGCAAGATATTTCCACGTGTATTCATTTATTCCAATTTATAATTTTACTACCAAAAAAGTTTACGAGTTTTGAAATGTCGAAAGGATATGGTGAATCATGTTGAGCTTTATCAGTGTCTTCTATAACAGAAAGTCATGAAAAGTTTTGTGGTAAATTTGATAGACTGTTAGTTAAATTTCTCCTTTAAATACTCAGTCCCAACAGGTAAATGACAGTGTTTAAAGGTTACAATTATTTACAACGAATGTGCTCGGTTACGTAGCCATGCACACCACATGAACAACATTTAACCTTCAATGTCTAAAAAATTTCCAGCCAGTAACATGTTTTTTGCATAGTGCACGCAACTCGGACCCGGTACGGGCACTATTTGAAAAAAATAATAATTAAAAATTTACATGCGTCTCACGGCACACACCAATGCCGACGCACTTACTCACTCACTCACTCACTCACTCAAACACATCCTTCATACTTTACGTACAATGAAGCGTAGTAAAGCAATAACAATAAGATGGAATTGAAATGACTAGAAGAAAGAACGAAGAGGAAAGGTATTAGCATAATGTGCAATAAATAAACACGTACATGAAGGTTATAAGAATACAATGATCATGCCAATGATGACGATAATAATGGTGATGCTCACTCTTTTTTTACTAAAAAAGATAATACTAAAACAGGTAGAA
The DNA here is from genome assembly GCA_027743785.1 of Sinhomidia bicolor. Classification (NCBI taxonomy): domain Eukaryota; kingdom Metazoa; phylum Arthropoda; class Collembola; order Entomobryomorpha; family Entomobryidae; genus Sinhomidia; species Sinhomidia bicolor. The sequence continues at coordinate 8,532 of JAHZMT010002400.1, forward strand.
GGCAGAGAGGGTAGACGCAATAAATAATTTAGCACGACATACATAGTCTTTTGTTTGACACACACACAGACAGACACACGGCTAATATCTCTTTAACTTCTACTATTATTATTACTATTGCCTATATATCTTGAAAATAAAAAAAAACATTTAAAAAATCCCTCTGAGCAATGTTGATTGTTAATCGTGGTTTTTACACGCATTTGAGAAAATTGCTGTTTTAGATTTACCGTCGAATAGTATTATTATTTCTTGAAGGATTCTCATTTTTTTTTACCAAGACCAAGTATCATTATTATCAACGCTCGTCAATTGCTTAAGGATGAAATCGAATATATGATAATAATAATAATAATAATAATATACAGTGTTGACTGACAATGAGTGAGTCAACATAAAAATGTTTATTCCAAATGTAAGTAAAACTCTGAAAACTAAAAATTAATATTCAGCAGAGACCACTCACAAGCATATAGCAGCACAGCAATAAAAATTAAAATGCCCATTTTGTTGCTGATGGTAACTTTCAGTAGGTTGTACTTTTTAATCGCTTTTTGAAGTGTTGATGAAGGAATGGTAATGAACGGAGAAAAAAATGGTGGTGATGTGATAAAAGATTTGAAATATGGTTTTGCTAGATGTTGATGTAATCAGTAATTCTTGAGAAAATAAATAAATAAATAATACTTCTATCTGTTAAATGACTCAACTGTTAATAAACACGCTCCACTTGTAATAAGATTGAACGTGCACGTACATGCTAGTGTAACTGGTGGCTCCACCTCATAGCAAAGGGTAGAGTACACGAACGTTATTTTTTTATTTAAAAAAATTGTAAAAAGCATATTATATTGATTGCATCGCAAAATACGACGTGTGTTGCTGTTCCTCTTATTGCTAAAAAAAATACATTGTAATTTTTACTAAAGTACTTTTTTGGTAAAATCCAATTCGGAGGAATGTCAAAAGAAGAGAAAATACGTGCATAGGGAAAAAATGTGGAATCTGCTGCTGGAGAAAGGGAACAAGGGATACGGCAATGGGTATTTTCGAAGATGTGCTGCCGTTCGTTTCTTGCTGCTGCTGCTACTACTGCTGATGTTTCCATGTTAATGTGAGGGTGGTGATGGGGAAAATGAGAGGCGAAAGGGAAAAAAGCGGAGGAAATGAAAAAAAACGAAAGAAAAATTTTGGAAGAGAGAAGAAAAATAAGGAAAGAAATAAATCATTGTGAAATGAATGATGCATGCAAACATGCAAGTTAAAAAAAAGATTCCAATCCATTCCAACAGCTATATAGCAACAACAACAGCAGCAGCAACTACAACAACAACACCATCAAACCAGTAAGCTACCACCGGAAAAAAATGCAAGTATACGGATGATACCCAACAACACCAAAGAAATTGAGTAAAATGGTTGATATTTTTTGAAGAATATATAATAAAAATGTTTCTTGTTACTTTTCTTCTCTTCTTCTCTTCATCGCCAACATAAGCAGCAACACCAGCAGCAGCTCCTTCACGAAAAGTATAACCGATGCGTAAGATTAATGTGTCAACTTTTGGCCGACGAATACGAATAATATTTAATACAGAAAAATATTATTACTGCAATGCCTCGTATTTATTTATTTATTTATGAAAGTTTTTTTTATCTACAAATAAAAAAAACGTTAACAAGAAAGACGGGAAATAAAAAATGGCAAAACTTCACTACCGCTTGGTTGCTGCCGTCAAACACAAAAATGAATGATAATATTCTCACGTTTAGTTTTTTATTTTCTTTTTCTCCCAATCTATTTTCATTTTTACTTGTCTCTGATTACTATACCGTTTTATATAATAAATTATTTATTTACTTTTTGAAATAAGGTACATCATATCTTTGTCAAACAAGAAAGTTTGCCATTTTCCAGAAAAATAAACAAATATATAAATATATTTCGTTTGGAGGGAGGAACACAACCAAATAAAAAGCACAACAAGGAAAAAAAGCATCAGTTTGTTGTTGGTGGTGGTGGTGGTGGTGGTTGTTGTAGTGGCGGTGTTATGTCTACATTACTTATTTAAAGAATGATGTATTGGAAAAGGGAGTGAGAGTTTGGAGGAAAATAGACGCTGCTGCTGCTGCAGTTGTTAAAAAGAAGGAGAAAAATTGGAAGGAACAGAAAAAACACAATCTATTATGTAACAAGGTAATGCCAACAAACCAATAGATAAACCAACACGGCACTATCGCACAGAAAAAAATATACCTAATATTGTACCGTATTTTAAACTCAAAATAATTTTTCCTTTTTTCTATACTGGAAAAATAAAGAATCGTTGAGCTGCACAACATGATGCTATTTTGACTAATAACACTTTCCACTAGCTAATCACTTACTTTTTCTTCCAACAGACAATAATAGATAGACAAAAAAGGCAAGAAAGGTAAACACGTAAATCATTATGATCATCATCATCATCATCGTGTATACATAATAATAATAGTAATAATAATAATATTGTTGTATTTTAGTTTGGTTTTCATTTTTGGATCACACCTTTTGCAAAAAAAAGTTCCGTGGACCATAATAAAAAATAAATAATTTTGCTCGTGCAAAAAATTGTGTTTCAGTTGTTGTGCTATGTAAACAAGGAGACATATTTTTACGACAGTGTTTGCAAGTAGAAGTCATTAAAAGCGGAAAATGTCTTTGGGGACGACACAAAGAGAAGGTAGCAGGGGAAAAATAAGAAATAATAATAGTAACTGCTTGCCAATTTTTATTTTCTTTTTTNTCATTAAAAGCGGAAAATGTCTTTGGGGACGACACAAAGAGAAGGTAGCAGGGGAAAAATAAGAAATAATAATAGTAACTGCTTGCCAATTTTTATTTTCTTTTTTCACGAATGATTTGCAAACCTCCCATAATTTATACTGTTTAAAAAGAACATTGTCTCTTGTCTGTCGTCCCATCGTTTTTTGTCTTGAATCATGTCTAGTGTTTATGCATTTGTGTGTGTAAGGACAAGACGAGAGAAAAAGGGCGAGTTTTTTGAGTAATGTGTAGCATGACTAATAAATATTAGTACGTATGTAATGTATGTAATGTATGTATGTACGTGTGTACATTTACTGAACTGTTATCATCTGCCGATTTGATGATCCCACAAGAATGTTTGTAGAATGCTGGGTAATATGTATGTGTTTATTTATGCAAGTATGCCTATCTACACGACAATGAGGAAAAGAAAAATATAATTTGCACAGAGTATTCAAACCAGGAAAGCAATGTATTACTACCACTATTATTATTAATAAGCATTTACAATATAAAAAATCCAACATTTTTGGAATTTCATTTTTTCATGGCTTTTTTTGTAGATTTGTGTGGTACTTATAGGTACTGTGTAGAAAAAAAACTCATAATGTTTCGTAATCTAGCGTGGGTAAATAAAAAAATAATAATCCAATATGACCAGTTCTGGTGGTAGTACGGTGTTAAGATTAAAAACAGGCGAGAAGACTGCGCAAGCAAAAGGAAAAAAGAGAAAGAATATTGAACATTTGAGCAGAACACGAAAGAATATATTATTTACGGATGATGGGATATGTATTTTTTTGTACAATGGCTGTTGGTGAAGACCCCCTGCTGGCTCATCTGAACCATAATTTCCACCAATATTTCATCGATTAGTTCCAATAAGCATCATTATTATGTTGAAAATGACGAGGATGTTGATGATCTTGTGAAGCCAGTTGAATTTAACTACGTGTTAGTACATATTATTATTACTATTATGTATTGCTATGGTTATCGGAAGGATTTAAAAATTGTACTGGGCAATGTTGTACCATCGCTCGTCGTCACATCACATCTCTGTTTCTCTTGGTCTGTCCCCTGGCCACTGTTATA
>JAHZMT010002401.1:0-12692 GCA_027743785.1 Sinhomidia bicolor
AGTGTTAGTGTTGAATAGAGGAAGTGTGCCGTTACTGGCTAGCATATAATTATCGTGTTCCATGATTCTTGCAAACAGAAGCATATCATTATAAGTAATGCGTATTTTTCAACGCCTACTACTAACAATATACCATTTCATTACGTTTACTCTTGAAGTAAACGGTAATGTATGAAGAGGGTAAACACGTTAGCCAATACCTACCCAAATCTCATATTGCACCGTTACATTTAAGTTGGCGAATTCCGTAAATATTTGCATGCATTCTTTCTGTTGACTTTGCGAAGCATCGCATCATCCCATTAGAGATTTCAGAAACTATTACGAATCGAGAATTTTCTTTGTCAATAGCATTCTTTCTTGCCACGCACAAACCAACAAGAACATGTACTCAAATGTTGCATGCCCGTCTGTTTGTAGAGGAACCTGTTACTTGTAGTGAAGAGGAGTTACAGTGCAGTTCCCGAATGATTGGACATTTAATTTTCTTGAATGATAAAAATGTTGGCTAGTTTGGGTTGAGTAATTACTGTTCTCTTTGCGCATATTATGGTTTATTCATTAATCTCTATTGTAATTCTTTCTGAAAGGAGTTTTTTTGTAAGAAAATATAATATGTTATTTTTATAGTTCCACTCCCACTATCATGGCTTCACTTATTATAATTGAGGTATAATAATATATGATACAGCTAATTGAAACACCATTTATTCAAAAGTATGTTCTGTAGTGATAATGGGTGACCTTGAGATTCGTAGCTTACAACACACTTCACCAAATGAACGCACATTTTTTTCACACGGCTTGAGGTGCAAAATGTTGAAAGATAAATATTTTAACATGGCCTATTTTACTTGACATTTTACTTGCATAAAATGTGCAATGGTCTATTATTGATGATAAAATCAAGTGTGCGGCCAGCACTTACTTGCTTTGGCGCAGTTATGCTAGGAGCGAGCAAACCATTCAAAGCAACAACAAAAATTCAACATTTTTTTTCAAATGAACCTTTTTGGCAAAAAATCTATCTTAGGCACATGTATGCATATTAAAATGAATTTATTGGTTTTTTTATATAAAAGAACGATAAAAATCGCTTCGTTACTTGCGTCTCGTGTCAATTTTTTTAAAGCAATAATACGCAAGTTCTTTTGTTTTTAATGTAGACCTAGGGTAAGGTTCCCATCTTGATGGCTATCATCATCAAGCCATTACTCAGATCATGGAAAATTAATGTACAATAGTAGCTTGGAGACTTGAGAGTACTCATTCTTGTACACAATGCATAAATATATGATAATGATATGTCTGTATGATCCGCTCTTTATCAGTTCGAAAGGTGCAATTGAAAAGGTATGAAGATGACTTGCAGCACAACGTCTTGCTATAAATGTTGTCAGACAGCAAAATAGGCATGAATGTGCATGCTATTATTTGAATTTGAATATCATTGTGAGAAATCTGGGACGGTTCAAGCCATAGGAGGGAATGAGTATAGTTACGGAATCGCAAGCCGGAGTTGAGCCCATAAATCGCGAAAAATATATTGCCATTCTACTCCATGTCATGTGTTCTTTAAGTAAGTATTATAATACTATATGGTACTTTTTTATCCACTAATCAACTTGTCAGCCATCTCATCTCTGTTTTTATGACTGGTAGCATTTTTTTTACTATTTTATTTATGAAAATTCATATACACTTGTACTTTTCTTTCGCATGAATAGTTCAGGCAGATTATTTTCTATACTAGATTGGATTATTCAACGCTAATTTGAATGTGAGAGCCAACGTGGGATATGTTCCTATTTGTTCATGGAGCTACTAGTTTGATTGTTGCCAGCTCAAGCAAACAGAAGTAGGTAGATTACGTGTATTTAAATACTCGAAGTAAGAAGAAGTAAGTCGGAACTTAAAAAAGTGCGTGCATACTTTACTGGAATCACAATATTTGTATTTTGTTGAGCAATAAAAAAAAGTCTACATGCATGTATGTATATACATACATGAGCTTTGAGGAACCACTTGCTTTGGAAGCATGTACTTGTGTTGGAATCTTGGTGGATGAGAGTGATTGTTAAGGTCCTGTTGTTAGTGTAGTTGCGCTGCACGACTAGATGAATGTGAAGAAGCTCCATTCTTGAAATGGCGTTCTTTAGAGTTAGACGCTAATTCGTGAATGCCACTTTTACATCCTGTTATTCGTTAAAGTTTATACCTTGCAGCTCAGTGCGCCTATATATTTGTGCCATAATTAGACTTGATGCATTGTTTTTAACAAGACCAAACAATTTATTTTGCTAAAAGTGTTCGTGTCATTGAGTTTTTAAAAGTCAACTGGGGTATATTATTATGCGTACATAAAAAGTTAATACACCATAATGTGCGTAAAGAACTGCTTTTTGTGAGGTTCTGGTGTGAAAATTTTAAAACAGTTTTAACGAGTTCCGCAAGGGCTGCATACTAGTGCATACACGTTACATAGTGAGAAGGAAGCAAAGAAGGAAGAATTTTAAAACTGGCCTAGACCATGGCTTTAAATATAATGAGAACATTATTTATTCAAGTGAGCAATATAGTGGCTCTCACTGTTATCTCTGTGATTCTTAGTGACTTGAGGCAGCAAACAGAAGTGTCTGCACATGTCACTTTAACCTATCCCCAGGCACGGGGACTACCTATAGATTTCCTAAACAATTTTTGGACAAAGGCACCATGTGGAATGCCCAAAGGTACACTTTATAAAGATTTTTTTTCAGATAGATAGATGCCTTTCCAAGTAAATAGAGTTAAATGCGAACCTATTAAATTAAAGTAAAATTATGTCATCTCCTTTCTCTTTTAAAAAGTCTTTGTAAACAAACTATTTTGCAATCAAGTACAAGACGTAATACATTGATAACATTTTCAAAGCCATTTTTCAGTCAAATCTTTAACCTGTCAACTCCTTTAAAATAGCTTTCCAATAATATCACATACCTATCGATGAATAGGTTTTGTCGATACACAAGTAGGCGTCTTGTACATTTTATCAGTTATTTATTTATACACTGACAACTTCTTTTGTAATTAACTACATATGTACGTAGCATCAAATCGTCACCTCCACTCTAACAGACTTCTCACAGCGATTCACACTCTTTCATATATTTACAGGGTCGACGAGAACTACGATAGTGGCCGGCAGTACGTTTAACGTCAACTGGCAGCTGGGATACGCACATACAGTAAGTTCACGTAACAGCAACTTTAGCAGTAATAGATAAGCACTATTGAATCAATAAGACCAATGCAGCTGAATTGCCGCGATAATTAATATGCGTATATTGATACAATAAATTTAAACAACAATTGAATACGAGTGATATTACCACCCAAGTAAGTACACGGCTACCAACTTCTCTTTACATATAAATCTTTTTTTGCAGCAAACCTACAATGACATTTTCAGATAAGTAACCTTTTTCGTTTAATTAACGGCTCGATGTATTTATAAGATTTCATTGGTGTAATGGTAAATTCTTTATAATGTCATTGTTATCCTTCGCTCTTTGTTAATTATTACACTGCAAATTTACGTTTCTAATCTAGAATAAACTTGCAAGTTGGTATGTGCATGTATTTTATTTTTCAACAACCGCGCAGCAACGGTCTATTCTTGCTGACTTTAAAGATTCAAGCTAGTTGGATTGTCGCTGAAAAGTCATTTGTTTGCACTGTGAACACAAGAGCGTACTATTTTTTTCATTCTTGTGTTTACTTTTAATCTGGGAAACTATGCAAAAAAATTGAATGCACGCATAGAATATCATATTACAGTTAATTACACGATTCGAAGGCAAAGCGAGTACTTAAGTACGTACAAAACAAAGTTTGTGCTAATAATTAGCATTTAATATACTAGGTAAACAATAACCCGATCCTCAATGTCATCTTTAAATTGTTTATTAGAAAACTAATGTACTTCAAGCTAAAAATATGCTAAACTGGCAGTACTCACAAGGGTGAAATATTTTGCATCAAACTTCACTTAACAGCTCTGCAAAAGCTATATTTAATACAATCAATGTGGATTTTACACTTATATAAGCATGTAATTAGCTGTTAAATATTGACATTATTACTGTGCAGAGGGGTTATCAAAGCATAGAGATGTTTTGTTTAGATTCTAGATACAGTTTTCCTGCGCGTTATTTTAGTGTTTTGTTGATTCTGGTGCATATTACTTTATTGGTTATCGTAAAATAATTAATTTTTATAGGGCGGCTACCGCATTGAACTATTGGACAATCGTGAGAGGAAACTGTTAGATCTTACTCATACTAATGCACGAACAGGTGGCTTTTACCCTTCAAACTCAACGTAAAAATATGAATTTTTTGATAATATACACATATATTGATTATCATCACATATGTATCTGTATTTTTAAAAAAATCAATGTTACTTTATTTACTACATATTTTATCTGAAATTTATTTGGGAAAAATACAAAACCTAGGAATCAATGGCATCGTGTAAGCCTTCCAAAGGGTTTGCAATGTAAAGACTGCACAATACGACTGCTAAGAGAAGTTAAATCCTTTGATCCAAATTTTAATTTCTGGTCGTGTGCTGATGTTGACATTGTTGACGGACCCAATCATTTTGAAAAGTGCAGCGGAAATGGCAAATTTTTGGATGAAAAATGTGTCTGTGATGATGGTAATATTTGAGGATACTTGATAATTTTATAAAACAATATAATATGGTAGTAGTAGTAATTTGTTATATATAGTATGTTTTCAATGAAATTTTTTTTAAATACAGCGTATTGGGGTAGAACGTGTCAGTTTAAGGACGAGTGTGGAACAGATGCTCAATGTGGGGGACATGGAGGAAAATGTTTGTACATGGGAGGAACAAATCTTCCCAGAAGGCAGTGCTTTTGTCGACCTGGCTTTCACGGTGTCGACTGTACAAAGGAAAATTCTGCAGAGTTGCCCGATCCTTCACATTCGCTGAACCTAACTGGTCATACGCTGCAAATTTTGTCCGATAGGCTAATCTTATATTACAAGGTATGACCTGAACAAAAAATATATTGTTTAGTTTGCTGGTTTAACTTAATTAACTAAATTGCTGCATATATTTTATAGTTGATTCCTAATGAAAATGTTAAACATCAAGAGATAGAGTTTGTGCTGTTGGTAAACGGCACAAGTTGGGCAGCGTTGGGCTTTCGTCCTTCAAAATTGGGACCAATCTGTAAAAGCTGGCCATTTATTGAAGACGCCTTGGATCCCACCAATTCCAACTCGTATGCAAAGCATATTTAAACAGTTTCTAATTAAACTCGTATACGTTTGCCCGCAAATTTGTGTTTGTGACATTTTTTATAATATAATAGGATTAACAGTAGGAAAACTCGCCAATTTGGTAGACAGGGCACAGGCTCAGATGAAGCAGTTGGTCACGAGGTAAGATTTGTTTACGACAAATATGGATTTAATACAAAAATCCTTGACTTTTTGTCTCAATTTTTGTAAAAAATGAAATCATGTATGGTCATTTTGCAGTACGCAGCAAAAGACGTTTTTTCAATGATGGACTGCTCGGACGTGATTGTTGGCGCTGCAAAGGGAAGTTTTCACAGAGTCAGAGATCATTATGCACGCGGAAGACATACACCAATTCCAGATAGCCTTTGGGGAGGTTCTGATGATATCACGGCTTCAACCGGCTGGGAAAAGGATGGTGTCACGACACTAATTTTCAGAAGAAAACTTCGAGGTCGTGATGCTGCAGATCATAGTATATCAGGAGAGATGCTTGTTATATGGGCAAGAGGTAAACAAGACAATAATTTTTACAGCAAAACAAAAACATTTTTTTGCATTACTTTTTTTCAAGAAAAGCAATCTTTGCATTGGAATGTCTTTAGGGCAAGAGCCTGGCGAGTATGTGCGAGATCCAAACTTGAGGCTAGAAAGAGACGAGTCAAGAATATCTGGATTTTACGTTCGTGATGAATTAAAATATCATGGGCTAGGGGATCAGCGTGGGTATCTTTATATTGACTTTCAATCAAAAATCTCCCGTGTTCCAGGAATCAATGCAGATATTCTTCAATAGTTATTACATAATATGCATGTACATACATACAATATGTATTTAGGTATATTTATTTACAACTTTTGTACAACTTTTGCTTGTTCTTCCGCAATCACTTTTACGACCACCGCCAATGTCTATATTTTACATAATAAATGAAGCATATATTACTAGTATGTTTATGTCGTTCTTCTTATTGCTTTGCATCACAAGAACTTCTACTACTATTATAGATGTTTAAATGTTTACATAACTTATGTATGTTATCATGAGCCCATGCATGTTAGCATGTCGTCGTAGCTGGTATCATGTTGTAATTAAAGCAAATACAAAGCTTGCCATATAAATATATTTTAAGTTTAATATGTGACTGTAATGTCAATATTACAATTTAATAATATTCTGAACAATGAATGACAGAAAATAAATAAATATTAACAATCTTTTTTGTTTCTTTTCATCGTTTACAGTAAACGTGTTACAGTCTAACTGCTTTTCTTGTCCGTGTATTATTACACAATGGATGTAGCAAGATCCATTTGTGTAGCGATGGCTAACAGTTTTTCAGAAACCACTACGTTTCCTGACTTTTCTTCTTTAATAACCAGCGCGCATGGAGTTCCCTGGAGAATGTACGTAAGTTTTCCCAAAGTATCTTGTGGAGTAACTCTCTTGAACTGGCCACATATCACAGAACTCACTTTTGTGGACGATGTAATCGAAATAGATATGAGTTGCTTGAGTAAATGATCCAAGGAGAGAATACCCAGAATCTTTCTGCAAATGTAAAAATACAGATTAAAAAGTCATACTTTATCAGCTTATATTACGGCATTGCAATATTTTCTCCAATATATCTTACCCATCTTCCGAGATGACAGCTACTTGATCCCGCTTGCTTTCCTTCATTAGTTTCACTGCTGCACCAACGGTAGAATCAGGAACGACTGTAAGAGGTGCATTTAAAGAAAGGTCGGCAATGGTTTTAGACCACCAGGGATATTTCAAGGAAATATCAGAATCGGGAAGGAAGCCACGCTCCTAAAATTCATTTTCAATTAGAAATGAAATGTTATGTAACAAATATTTTATAAATGTTCAATTATCGTACATACATACCAACATCCACTGATCCGAAAGAAATTTTGTCATGTAATTTCGAACGGAATCTGGAAAAATAATCACGCATCTTTTCCCTTTTCCTAAACCTGCTTCTTTGATTGCCTGAATCGCTCCAAGAAGAGCAGTTCCACAGCTTCCACCTGTATAAAATTATTGTCAACATTTCCTGACTTTACTTCAAGGTAGCTTTTTTTAAGACTCCACATGTGCGATTCTTCTGCTTACCCACTAAAAGACCCTCTTCTGAGATAATTCTCCGCGCCATATTGAATGTATCTTTATCTGACACTTTAATCCACTTGTCCACCACAGAACGATCTTCAAGTCAAAATAAAATAAACTTACAAATATGCAAATATATTATATGAAAAGCTGCAAAATTCAATGAAGATACCTAAGCAAGCCGGCAGCCATGTGTGACCTATTCCTTCCACTTCAAAGAAACCAGGACCTGAATTCAAAGATTCTGGAAGTGCCATCGTGGAACCTACTGGGTCAATGCCAATAACAGGACAGTTTGGACATTTCTCTTTGATTTTTCTCCCGATTCCGGTTACAGCTCCACCTACAATTATTACCATACACAAATGTTATTCTTATTATATTTGTAAATGCACCATTCCATAATGATGGCTAAAAAAATCATAAACTACGTACCGGTACCAACGCCAATAACAATCATATCTAATTTGCCATCGCATTGCTCAATAATTTCTTCGGTTGTCTCCTCGTAATGAACTCGAGGGTTTGCCTCATTGCCATACTGTATGGACAAGGAAAGGAAAAATGCAAAGTTTGTGATAATGATAAAAGGGGGAAATAAACACGGATATTTAATGGTTAGTTCAATTAGATTTTTTTATGATTTTACCTGATCGAGAATTATTGAGTTTGGGTTTTCAGCGTGAATTTTATCCGCAACAGTTGTATGCACAATATTGTTTGGACATCTAACAACAGTAGCACCAAGTCTAGTCATGGTCCAATGATTTTTTAAATTCATTTTTGCATCAAGTGTACAATAATGTCAAGCATTACTTATACCTGCATTATGTGTAATTCACTTACAAACTTCGCACTCCACACCGAGAGACTGTGGAATTCTGTTGAGCTTGATAAGTGGGGTCTTTCCAATATTCTGCAAAACGTTGGAAATTATTTTTGGGGTAGGTTGATCATTCTTTGGAGTGATTCCCAATTTTACTTGGGCTCCCGCTGCTGTGGAGGTTTTCTGGTTTCCATTGGTGTACCCGTTATTGGAGTTGACCATATTCACCTCGTTTGGTGGAGCCATTGTATTAAAAAATCAATTAGTGCCTTGTAATATGAAAAAAGTAGCTGTGAACTTGAAGGTTCCAAGACTGACTGTGTAATCAGTAGGCTCGTGTGATTGGCTTTTATATTGACTTGTCCAAGTGGAAAATTTTACAAAAAAAAAATGATTTCGTGTGGCGTTCACTCAATCGAATGGATGGGTGTATTAACACTATTGAGCAAATGAAAGAATCGCAATGTTATATGTGGCAGTGATACAGATTAAAAACTCTATGTGGCAGGAATACAAACTTGATAAAATATTGACATTTAAAACAGTAATATGCACGCATGTGGAAAATCAGGTTGGGTGATACAATTCAGAAACAAGTCAATTGCAGCGTCTTATCTGAATGCGATTATGTATATACATACACATATAAACTGACTTTTTATTATTATAAATCACAACTTTTATAACTTTCTATGTAGGCAAATTGACAAACATATATACCTAATATATACATGTACATATACATATACATGTATGTACATATAGTTTAAGCAAAACTTGTATATAGTTTGCATTAAACGATATAAAAAATAGCAATGAATTTTGAGAGTCATTCCATTTAATAACTAGATAAAAATTAGGTATTTATGAAATTGAAGGTTAATAATTATTTATAATATTTCTTCGATTTCAAATATAATAATATATAATATGAAAATTGCGTTTTTGCTTATAATAATAATGGCAAAAGATGATGACTCTGAGCTGAGATAAATTATTTGAATTTTTTTGTGTGCTCATGTTTTAGTCCATTAAAATTAAGACCAGTCAGCTCTAATCTCATAAAATGTAGCTGATGTGGATATCTTTTGTCGCCATCAAAACTTTTAGTTCTGCTATAATTTTAAAGTTGAATTTCAGATTCTAAAGCAGAGTAAGTATACGAGAGCATTTCATCAACCTTGTTCTAGTGGTTATAGTCATGAAGTCGTTTAATTAATAAATATTTTTTATGAATGCGATGCTGTGACTGATTTTCAAGAGCTCATAGCACATCATCATCACACAACAACATGTATGTACACATACGTTTTTGATAAGAAGTTAAAGTGTATACAAACATTGATAAATGCGGGCACATAAGGTGGACGAATGAATAAGTGAAAATAATGATGCTATATTGTGTATTGTGTTTCAAGTACGCACTTTTTGTGGTTTCCAAATAGAATAGAAAAGGTAGAATAAGCAATTTATTCAGAATGACAGTAGTTAATTGGCTTGCACTGAAAGTTTTGCAAGTGTTGCATAAAGCTGAATGATTGTAAAATTATAATGTTCAGTACATTTACAAAGTACTCATTCATGTTTAATCTTTATCATCCAGCTGTATTGTGCAGCATTACCTGCTGATTGTAATTTCAATGGCCTCAATATAGAATGATCTTTGTCCTTTCCAATTGAGACAATGCGACGTAAAATCCAAGATTATATATAGGTATTTCATATTCCACTTTCTGCAAATTGCACGTTTTTGCTACTTGTAGAGTATTTGAAATCAAAAAACGGACTATTGGGTACAAAAGTTGAAAGGAAGAACTAGGAAGCATACACGGTATTTAGTTAAGTCAACCATATTTTTATTCCTTATCACATGGATGAGAAGGCATTTTGTCATTTTATCAATCACATCCTCTTTAAGTTCAAACAAACTTAACTTTTCTACCTACACACGGACCACAAAACTGCAGTTGAGCCAAATATTTGTTTGTGACGTGTGTCTGTGTGCTCAAACACAACATCTTATGACTTTTACGTATGTAAAATCTTATATGCAATTGGGTGAAAATTGGGAAAATAAACATACCATAATAAAAGGTCAGTAGCATACAAAATGAAAAGGGTGAATTTTGTAAACTACTCATATTTACAAGGAAAAAAACCAACAACAAACTACATTTTTCAAATATTTACAGTCGTATCCGTATCAGTTTTGATTAAGTTAATTATTATTTACGAGTTTGATGCTGGAACGGAAAATTTTCTGTGGGAGGTTCACTGCCCATCCTACGTGATAAATACGATTACAACCAGTAGCAGCTAGGCAGTCGCGGAAAAGAATAAATAAATGAAAAGTTTGAGTTGACGTGATTTGTAGAAAAACAAACCACAAATGTAGCCAGTGTGGCTGGATGTTGGTTATCAAAGGAATGAGATTAACTAATACATGCCATGCCGTGACTCGACTTTGTCTTGAAGAGGTGATAATGAATAATGATTTCAGTAAGCATTGCATTACTTTAGTTCTTATTTTATGATTGAATTAAAGCCCCAACTGATTATGTTTTATCAGTAGCAATGAGTTGTAAGGTTGTAACTTGCAGTGATACAGGGCAATGACATAAGAAAGGATGTACCGAAAGAATTACAATTATTGCTTTTATGTGTAAGGGCACCATTAACTCCGAATTAAAGAATTGGTGGATAATTTTAAGTATCAACGAATAAAGAATATAACAAATAAATAAAATCCAGGTTTTTCCTATGATGATGAACCATAACGAACAAGACCATACTTCATAAAAGTGAATTAGAACATTTAATTCAACAGAACCCCAATTCTTAAAAAATATGATACTCATAAAACCATTTCTTTTCCTTACCAATTTTGAAATTATAAATAAATAGTTCAATTATATTCATCACAGGTTCATTGAATATGTCACATGTAACCGAAAGCTAGAACTTAATCTACAAAGTTTCAAAAAGAAACAAAACCTGACAATGCATGCGATACGAGGTGAATTATAAATAACACTATTGACAATTTTATTGGATCGTAGTAAAAATACCGTATTTGCCTAATTATCCNAAAGTTTCAAAAAGAAACAAAACCTGACAATGCATGCGATACGAGGTGAATTATAAATAACACTATTGACAATTTTATTGGATCGTAGTAAAAATACCGTATTTGCCTAATTATCCTTTAAAGAATAATAAGGGTGGATTATTGAGAGCATGAATACTATGTAATAACTAACTTTAAATGCATTTTTAAGTGGGTGAATCTAAAATAAAACGACAATTTCACCTTTCAAATACGTACAAAAATTAGTAATTCATAATATTTTAATCAGAGTAGTCTATTTTGTACAAGTACAAAATTTCTCATTTTCCAAATTGGTGATTAAATAACCGTTGTTTCATCACTCGCAAAAGAATAGACAACCAAAACTTAAATTAATCTCTACTTTTGTGACTCCTCCGCCGTTATTACTGGGGGTGTGAATTTCTTCACTTACTGTAGTTATATTGGAATTGCCTTTATCATTATTACTGTTGTCAGCTCCCGTTGACAAAATACTTTCAAAACTGCTCAACTCCTCATTTCCAATTAGAGTATCATTTTCATTGGTAACACTTTTGTTCTTTTCGGGGTCTCGATTTATTCTTCTGAAAGGTGAAGCGAGTAGTTGTCCTTTTCGTGTTACACTTCGAGCCCTCCGTACTTTTGGGGTATGACTAGCTTCCTTGTTTTCCAAAAAATTATTATCATCATATTGGTCATTATACTCCTCACTGTCACTCGCATCAGACTTGAATTTTTGATGTTCCGCCAAATCAAAAGACTTTGTAAAGATTACTTTGTCATTTGATGTAATACTAATCTGAGGAGGAGCCTCCGGAGAGATTTTGGTATTATCAGTAAATTTGTTAAGGTTCTGATATGGCAAATCGTTTTCATAATTATGGTACGCCTCATCGTTTTTATATTTCCTGTTAGAAACTGAATTCATATTTAAAAAATTATGATTGCCCTGAAATCTGAGTAGCCTCTTCAAGCTACGTCTTTGCTTGTGAGTGAGTGCTTCCGCTTTGCCTGCAATAGAACATGTTTGCATATTAAAGTTTTCTACTTATGCAGATTATCTAAACCATGCGTATTTAGCAACTGATTCACAAATTAAAATTTTCTTTTTACTCACCATTAAATCGTTTATTCCCAAACATGTCTTCACAATTAATTCCCACTCCCAAAATAATCACAACAATAGTTAGCGTTTTAAAACGGTGCATTTTGTAAAAGAGCAATTTACTTTAGATGAAGAAGAAAAATTTGACAACTGTGTTTCGTCCATGCACACGAAAGGAACTAGAGTAGCCCAGACATAAAACGAAGCTACTCCCCTAAAACGAAAACAATTGTGCT
>JAHZMT010002402.1:0-13636 GCA_027743785.1 Sinhomidia bicolor
CATCAACATGTAATTTTGTTTAAATAAGATAATACGCAGGCTAAACATGTAGTGAATAAAGGGCTAGAAGTGAGTAGTACTTGGTTGCTCCAACAGTTATTTATTATTATTGCACATCCATTATCTACTGGTGTACTCAAGGACGACGATGAGCAACAAGAAGACAACAGGGAAAACAGCAGTCACTCAAGTAGAATGAGTGTCTACTGTGAATTACAATAATTATAAGAAGAGTCCTTTCCTTATTGCTGCTGCTTGTTACACTCGTTTTGTTGTTGCATGCAAAAAAACGTATCTTTGTAGTTGTAGACAGACACCAGACCAGTATATAAATAGTTGGTTGGGAAACAGAAAAATAAACATGATACATTTTCCAATAATAATGGCAGGAAAAGCAGATGTTTGTAGTTATGTATATTATGTGTGTAGTATTCACTGAAAACCAACCACCAAAAACAACAACAAAGAAATCCAGAAACTACTCTTGATTGCTGCTGCTTCTACAACAACAACAACAAGAAAAACAAAGCATTGTACTACAAGAAGAAAACAACCTAAAAAGTAGGTAAGACAAAATAAAAAAAGAGTCGCCTGGTGGACTCATTGCATTGCTTGCTAGAGTTTGAGTCGCTTTCTTTTCCTAGCTGCTGCTGCTGCAAAGAAACCAGAGATAAGTGTATGTAAAGGTGTGTGAGTGTATGTGTCGTGTGTAGTGGTTCTCTAGTTTGGTTATATTACAAAAAGAAATGGGAAAGTTTCTTTCCCTTTTCTTTTCTTTGGTGGATGTTGCGGTGGTAAAAGTAATTAATTACCAAAAAAGTAAGAAAACCAAGCCACCACCACCGCACACACACACACACACATCGTTCTACTATGTAGTAGTAATAATAATAGTGGGAGCAGCAGCAGCAGAGCTGACTAGTAGGAACCAACCATTTGATATTATTATTGCTTCTTTTCCTCCAAAAAAAGAACCTTGCGTTTCCACCCTAGTGTAGTGTGTAGTAGTAGTAATGTACACTGTGGTGTGTGGCAAAAGTGGTTGACGTCTTTGAAGTGAAGTGGAGTTGGTACACTTTTTAATATTTCCCAGCAGTTTTTCTTCCTTTGTATATTATTAGCAGTGACCCTGCGTTGCGGTTCCATTTAATGGTAGGCACACTTACTTCAAAAAAAACTAACAGCATAAAAGCAACAATATTAGGCAGTTTGTTACTTTACTACAGGAATCCGTTGAGGAACTCGTTCAGATTTTCATAAACAACTACTACTGCCACCACTACTATTTCTAAACTTGTGTTTATTATTATTATTGCATAAAAGCAGCACAGCACCATGCATACCACACACTAGCAACCAACCAACAACAATTTTTTTATTCTCAACTTTGAGGAACAACAGCATAGAAGTAGAAATAATGTAAGCATGTAAACTGTTTCCTTTTGTGATTGAGTAAAAAAAGCCGCGCTTGAAATGAATGAGAAAAAGAGAAGAATGCGAGTGGTTCTTGTATATATGTGTATGTACGTATTGCCGTGTCGTCGTTCGCGGGAAACTCAACGTCATTGTCAGATGGGATAATGTCATGTGCATAATGTTCTCCCTTTTCTCGCCCAAACACCTCATTAATACACCTTTTAATTTAATCGCCTTCTAGATTTTATGTGATGATGATGATGGTGATGATGATGATGGACCCATTTAACTTGTCTAATGCACAACTTTTAAATGCTTATACACGTGTACTGTATAGAGGCACCTACATAAAAAATTATGTTATTATGTTGAAGGCATATTGCTTGGGTATGGCTATAGCATAGCAGAAAGTGCGCTAATATGCCACGCCACAGGGGTCAGTTTCAAAGTTTGGTAATATTGTGTGTAGATAGAGCAGCTGCAGTTCCGTTTTAACTATAATAACTACCTACTTGCCTACTCGCGTCGAAGAAACTTTCCCGGTGGCGGCGGCGGTGGTACTCGGTGATAGGTAGCTTATATTATTATTATTATAAGGGATGAATATATTTTGTAGAATCAGAAAAGTAGTAAAAATGATGATATTTGTTTGTTTTCTTTAATGAAGTATAACTGATGTTGATCATCATGCTGTTTGTTGATAAAGTAGTTTAACGACTAGTACTTTTTTAGAACTTGTGTGTACAAGAAAATGAATCCACTGAAACTGACTGGACTCTCCAAAGTCTCCGTTACTCTTTTCAGTTTCCCTCATCCTTCTTCTTCTTCTCTTACTTACTTTCCAATTGATTCAATTAGTTTGTTTGTTCATGCTGCTGAGGAGGAGTAAGTTGCTGGAAATTGAATGTTGAACTTCTTTACTTGTAAAGTTTTCTTTTCCGAAAGGATGTAGAGCGAGAAAGAAAAGAAGAGATTCTTTCTTTACTACTACTTATTATTATTATTATTATTGCCATTACTACAACTTGGTCTTTATCAGTCACTTTATTTTACGTCTCCACTCAAGACAGGGCAAGGGTGAATCATTACTATTATTATTATTATTATTAAAGTTATAATGCATATCCAAGTAACCAAATAGGAAATTTTTTCTCTCATACTTATCCATGCAGTATGGACTTGTACAAAAAGAGAAACCATCCAAGCACATCCGAAGAATTATTTTCTTTTATTTTTTTTCTTGGACTAACAACAATAATAAAAAAACCTGAGAAAATAATGTTTATTTTTTTCCTCTTGTTCCCTGTCTGCTAGCCAGATTACCAAGAAGAAAGGAACAGTTTTTTATGCCGCGTTTATTGCCGTAGGCTAAAAAATAGGAAATCTTGTGAAAGAAAAGTGGTGGTGGTCGATGAAGAAAACGGTGAGAGAAGAAGTAGTTTATTGGTCGTTGTGTATCCATATTCCATACTTGAGCAAGTAAACTTGTTTCATGAAAAGCAGACTTGGACTTGGCAAGATAGTGGGAGAAAGAAAGAGATAAAAAAAGAAGAAGAAGAAATGCATTGATCTTGTAAATTACATTCAGTCCAGTATAAATATTTTTTGTGTCTTCTTTTGTTTTCTTCCTTTGCTACGCCTTGTGTAGTAAAACATTGAGGATACACACAGGCCAGACCAGCACCACCACCACCATCATCATAATAAATAAGAAGAAAAAGAAAATAGTATCGCTGCTTCTTCTTCCTCTTCTTATCCTCAACGTATACATTATATATATTTTTTTTTGTGATTCGATTGGAATCCTATCTCCTTCATACCATATCATTCCACTCACACCGCAAAAGGAATGATGGCTTTGTTTTTTGTCTTATTATTAGACTGAACAAGTGCAAGAGAAGGGTAGTAGTAGAATAATATGTGGCTTTGTTGAACACGGTGTTATATATATACTATATGGGGTGACTATTTCGTTTCCTCCGTGTAAAAGTGAAACTATTTTACTTATGGATTTTTCATGTTTCTCAGTTAAAATGGAAGAAAGAGAGAGAGAGAGAGAGAGAAAGAGGGATGCAAAAAGATACATGGATTCTCCCACTCCTTTTGTTGCCCTATACGCGAATGATGTAATAAAAACCTACAATATTATTCAGCATTGCCACCACCACCACCACCAGCAGCAGCAGAACAAAATAAACGAGAGAAAAAATATAAAAAGAAAGAAAAAAAGTACTCTTATGGTGTTGGTTGGTAGTGTAGTAGTGATGGTGTTGGATATTTTATTTCAAGCGGAAAACAATTCGTTGACAGTCTCATGCCAAAAGATATATTTCTGACATGCTCATACGGTGGTGTATAGGTATACTACTTACCATTTTTTTTGCTGGATTTAGAAGAAGAAGAAGGAGGAAAAAAGGGGAAACTCAATAAATGTCGGTTTTTCTTATTCTCTGCTTCTTCCACGCCACAACTCTCTTTTCCTGCTTCTCAAGCTGTTCTCAATACATACATTTGAGAAACGACGACCACAAAAGGACCAGATGAATAACATGGAAATAAAAGAGAGAAAGACAAAAAAGGAGGAAGAAGAAGAGACGTTCTGAAGACGACAGCGGAGCAAGTGATACTCCATCCAAAAAAATGGAATAAAGAAAGAGAGGACGAAAGAGTGAAAAGAAAGAAGAATATTATTGTCCTGATCTCTCTTTTTCACTCTTTATTTTCTTCGTCTACGTTTGAAATGCACACCATTGCCGTCGTCCATAAGTTCCATGCATCTTCTTCTTACCACTAACTGTGCACGTCTCTTTATTTCTTTCTTATACACTTTCTCTTTTCACTTCCGCCAGATAATATATATTTTTTTCTTTTCATTTGTCCTATAAATATACAGATGGGTGTTTTCTTGCTTTCTCTACTGTACATGCTTCTATGCATATCAACTGTAGCAGAGTGTTTGCCAAAGAAATCCTCCATGCATGACGATATACCACTTCTTATCCAATTGTTTTATAGACATTCCTCTCCAAAATTTTGTAACATAAACTAGTACACTGGATTTAAAAATTCCACACTCCGTACATTTTTTTAGCTTGAGGATTATTTTTTTCTTTAGTTTACAGTTAGCACAACATTATTTGCGCCTGTTTTGATTTAGTTTTTTTTTCAACTTTTTTCCGTTATTGCTTTCTTTACTTGACTCGGTACGGTTTTAATTCACTCCAGGTATACAATTAGTGTTGCAGCGCATTTCCTTTTTTTGTGCTAAAAATAACTATAGGTTATAAATTTTACAACTTTCTATCCGGTCGTTTCAGCTACTGTTTTCAAATAAAGCTTAGTACTCTGAAGCAGAAGAGAAAGCAGTGCTGACTCGGTGGAGAAAATCGCATAGTCATTGACAAACATGCATGACAAAGCAAAGGTATTTGTGAAAACTTCTCTTTCATTTCATATTAGTATTATTGCTGCACTTTATAATAATAACACTACCATAAATGTATCACCATTTATCCTTCCATGCACAACAACAACTTGGAAAATCTATACAGCATACTATTCTTTTTCAAAAAAAAGAAAAAAATTGGTGGTACTGCCAGCAGTAGAAAAGTCAGAAAACCGGTTATCGTGTTTTTTTATATTGTGTTTCTGCAGTCGTGAAAGGGAACATTGAAAAATAGTAAAGCTCGGCAACAAACATTCCAAACACGACTATTCTATCAAACAAAAGTATAAAAGAGCCTTGTATATCCTTCTATTTCCATTCGAATGAATGCGCCGCATAGCAGTAGGGTGATACCGCTTCCACCATCCCTTTCCTTCCCTGTCTATCTATCTACCCAGCTACATGCATAACGTGTTATATAATCCATCCATAACCTTGCCAAGGCAAGTCAGCAATATTATTATTATTATTATTCTATAGCTCCAAGCCAAAGCTAACAATATAACACCATTGCTCCATGTGTGCAGTACAAGTCTTGGGATCCCGGAACAGCAACAGCAACAGCAACAGTAGTAGTACCACCACCAGCACATGGCACGGTTCACTGATTTACTTAATTTTGGCATTGGCCTTTACTTCTCCAACTCTCTTTCTTTCTTTTCTTCTCCCCTGCCTATAAAACATTATTCTGCTCGCTGCTCGACACACACACACAACAGCAAACGCAAAACTACATGATAGAGGCGAGAGAAAGGGCTAGGAATGTTGGTTTGTACCACCTTGGACGAAACGAGAAAGCAGAGATGAATTGTATGGGAGTATGTGAAGTAGTAGAAAGGGAAGAGGAAACCGGATAAACATTATGCATGTAAGTTATGCAATGAATCCCGATGTTTTCTCTCTGTGAAAAATGTGTAGCCACGCTGACTTTACTACCAACTCTGCTGTCATTGTGCGTGCAAACTGCGTAGAGTGAGTATTACTATTAATACGTACTAGTATTACGTACGAGCGCTGTATGTATGTACGCTGTTACTGTCGTTATATTGTTCAATATTTATAATAAAAACAGAGAATATCTTATGCTATATATATAATTGTGTATTATATAATAAACGCATAATATTATACACATACATATATCCGCACGCTACGCACATCACATGCCATCACTACTTTTTGGTAGTAAAAAAAGTTTCTTGAATTTGATGTTATCCTTTTTGCTAGACAATCCGCTCAATATTTCAATACTCTTCCCATTCTCGGTGCGAGAGAAGAGAGAAAAAAAACAATAAAAATTGATATTTTATAAAGCAACCATAACATCTACATACTCTCTCCTTGCTCCACGCACATTATTTTACTCGTAGGTAGACTAGCGCCAAGAAAAAAAATGTATCGGTTTTTATGGCCTTGTAGTAGTAGTAGTAGTCAACGTCTTGCTTTTCACTCGCAAGAAGTCAGTCACTCTTTTTTTCGGTGTCTTCTGTTGCATGTCTGCTTTGTGAGAAAAAGGGACAAAGAAAACCTTACTATTTTCTCAACATTTTTTTAAAAAAAGATTTAAAATTCAGCAGACTATTCTGTTCTTTTCCAGCTATAAGAAAAGAGAAAAAATGCATGGTTTCTTTTACAATATGGTTTGATCCACTAGTCTCTCCATAACAATAAAATCCCACGTTTCTATGTACACTGGAAGGGGTAGATCTGGGGAGTTGTGCTGAGGAAAGGGAGTTGCAGCAGCATGCTCACATACACACAGCTCAGAGGAGCATCAGCCATGCAAAAAATATGCCATTTGCTTGCAATGCGCACACAGAGCGCACCTAGTTTTCTTTCTCTTTTGACTTTTTTCATTGCCTGTTTTTTCTTGACTGTTTTAGTTTCAAATATAAAACAGCACTAGTATTATTATACTGGATGATGGTGCAATGTGTCTAGTGAAATTCAAATGTGTGAATGCCATCAAGCAAAAAAACCGACACCGCTATTATTACCACAGCAGAAGTAAAAAAAATCTCCATATGATTTCAACACTAAAAAAAGCAGGCATCAACGGACTGCTGCTGCTGGTGCTGATGTGTTTTGCTTACTTACTTGAGTAGTGTACACGTAATCAGGCATACCTACGTTACGTACATACGTACGAACATACCTTGGGCACGATCAGTCAGTCATGGTGAAAGCAAATAGAAAGTAGGGGAGTAAAAAGGATGGATGGATATCGTTGAATAGAATTGTATCAGTAACTCGATCATCAGCATTATCGTCGTCACTGTTTTCTTATAGGATACATTATTTACATACTTTGTCGAGTTAGTTCTGCTGCTGCTGCTGGTGCTGCCGTGAGGAAGAGAATGGACAGATGCTTCATGTCTGTCTACAAAGAGCGGTGGTGTGTACTATATGAAAACTACGTACACTCTGTATCATGTCATGGTGGTGATGGTGATGATGATGATCTGATGTAAGTGGGGTTTTTGACCTTTCCCCACAGTATAAGTGAAAGCACATGGATGGAAAAGGAGAAGCAGCAGTGTGCCCAGAAAAAAATAATGCAATTTTGTAGTAAAATAGTTGGTAGGCATGAATTTTGTAAAAGAGAGCCATCGACACGTTCCCATGTAAAACAGCGAGCCTCATCAGAGAGCTTATTGATGCATGAAACGTGTCTGACTGACACATCAGATCATATCTTGGTCGTCGCGTCGTCATCATCATCATCTTCTTCTTCAGCAGCAGCAATAGTAGTAGCAGCAGCGCAGGCACACTTGCAGAAGAAAAGCATCAGCTAAGTAGAAAGACTTAAAGACTGATACTCATTGATCATGAAGCAAACAAAACATTTGAAGATTGCAAGTAATGTCAGCGGATTTGGTTTAGTATTCTTCCTGCCTCCAAAAAAGTTCCCTTCCATTCATTGAACAGAGCTGCAGATGTGACGAATGCTTTTGAAAATGGAAATTTTATTGTAGCCGTTGTAGTCAAAACGTTTATAATTACCTTGTCATTGAATTGCGTGGTCTGAATGAATATTGCCAAGTAAATAAGCGCTACCACCGCCTGACTGAAAAAAAAAATGCAAGTATCGCATTTCAGATGAAATGTCTTTTTGACACTTGCTGTACTTTTACTTCTACTAATACTCGTACTGTCAGTTTAAAAAAAATTTACAATGTAGCCACAACGTAGGATACATGTGTCATCTGAAATAATCCAAGGATTTGGCGACAAAAAGGGAGAGAAAAAAACCTGTCGTTTAACTTTATTTTCAAGAATTTCTGTTAAGCCAAAGTACGGCAAGAAAAGAGTTTAGCAGTTGTAGAGTTGATGATGAAGATGAAAGTAAAGAAGAAAACAGTCTAAAAAAATTTAAGCATTGATACCATGGCCACTACCACCATCTCCACTACAGCCATTCTTGTTTTTTTTCTTATTACTTACTATTAGTCATACCAGTTTTAAACTGCTTAGACTTGTTTTGCTTGACTTGTTGGTACAATGTTCTCTTTCGCTCTCACGAAGAAAAAAGAGTTCCAGTTAAATCACAAAGTTTGCGAATAAATCAAAGAATGGAATGACGTTGGTGACGGCGACAAGAAGAGGAAAGGAACGGATTTTCTTTTCTTTTTTTCTACACACATTCACACACGATAAAAGAAACCCAGTAAAAAAAGCTGTGGTACAGAGAAAAAGAACAGAAAAAAAGTTTTGGTTAAGAGAAAATCTCATAAAATCCATAACTGGCGAAACTTTATTTTTTGCAAGGAGACTCTACCCACTGAAAAAAATAGACAGAGAGTCCTTCAAAGAATAAGAAAGGATAATAGGCAAGCAAGCACGAGACAATTAACGACTATCTGCCTCTGCCTCTTCTTTTTCTCCATGGCAGTAAAATCTTTGTTTGATAGACGAAAACGGAATGATAATCATTCCTGTAAAAAAATGTCTGCATGTATGAAAAAAGTATATAAAACTGTTTAAAAGGAGAGAAAATTTATAGAGAAAGTATTCATGATATTCACGTGATCAATTTAGAAAATAATAATAATATTAAGAGCCAAAATAAAATTCTCAAGTTAAGTAAACAAGTGTCAAGAGAAAAAAAGTTTACAACTGCTACAAGTCAAACTATTTCTGCATATCATTAGAAGGAAACACGCCATGAAAGAAATGAGTGCCACTGACAGCAGGATAAATATCAAGCAGATTCGTATCTAAGCGGCAGCAGCAGTAGTAGTGGCCGCACAGCATCATCATTGAAAATTATTTTAGCACCTCATTGTGTAATTTCACAGCTAAATTCATGAACAAGATAACCCTTAATGTAATAAAGTTTTCTTTTAACGAAACCCTCCCCCTTTTCTTGCAACATACACGCAAAGCTTATCTCTATTATGTAGACATATATTTATATACATGCGTATATGATAAGGACTATTTATATATATAGTCCTTTTTTCTCTTTTACATTTTTTGTTGTTGTTACTTAACACCTAAATAAGTGCGCGGGCGGAAACATGATCATCATCACACACACACACACCGCTCTGGACTACAACAGCAGACCACTTGTACTCCATTCATGATGTTGGCACTTTTTGTTCGACTTTTTATCCTTTTCTCACTCAACTTTTTTGTTTCCATTCGAGAGAGAAAAAATTCTCACATAAAAAAGTTGATAGTATAGTTTATTGTTGTAGTACGCAAGCAAGCCTTTTCATTTAAAACATTAGGGTATAACAGCGTATTGCTTTCTTTTACAAAAGTTGCAACTGGCGTCTGCACAACACATACCCACTCACTACTGCCATTATTACTATTATTATTATTATTATTAAACAGAAAAAGCACCATAATAATATATGGTCACATGCATAATACACGATACATATATTTTTGGGTGGTTGTTTCGCTGTTTACTTCTCTGCTGCCTCTCTCTCTCTCTCTCTCTCCACTGTTGTGCATTCCTTCTGCATATAAACAATCGCAAAGCTTTTTGTGTTTTCGCTGCACATACAACAACAACAGTGGACCAATATGAATGAATATCAGAATGAATGAATATAAGAACGAGTACATGCTCTTTTATAACTTTCTCCTTTTACTGCACATAGCAGCTAAAGAGAGAGAGAGAGAGTTTTAGCTGCATAACAAAAACCGATCGGGATCATGTGTGTGTTTGTGCAGCAAAGACCTGATATACATACATACTTGCTTGCTCGCTCGCTGCTACCACCATGCTCGTATTTTAGTATTATTTTTTTGTTTACTGCTTTCCTCCTCCACTGCCACACAGCATACCGTTTTTTTCTTGGCGGTTACTGCTGTAATGATGCTGGTGTTGTTGCTTGCTGGTGTGGTAATAAGTTTCTCTTTTGCAGTCCCCTTTCCTGAATGCGAGCAGGAAAATCAAGGAAGGCGGAGAAAAGGCGAAAAAAACACTACTACTGCAAAAAAGGCAGCTGTATGAAAAAATGTATTCTAAAAGTATGTATGCAAGAATGTACATTTTTTCCCTTAATAATATTTCACAAAGGTGGTCTAACACCATTCTACTACCATTTCTCTCTCTCCTTCTGAAAAGTTTTCACTCTTCTTTCTTACTCCACCACTGCATGCTCCTTGCTCGCAGAACAACTACTACTTTTTTCTTTCACTTAGGCTCTTTTCTCTTTCCTTCTTTGTCGCTAGCAAAGTATATATATTTTAGACAGGTTGTTTGGTGTAGGCCGCTGGCTGCTGTTCCTTATAGTAGTAGTGTTATATTATTATTATATTTTTTGCTTCCATGCTGTGAAAATTTACCTCGCTAATGTGATGATTTGAGGTGTAGATAATGTCAAAAGAACGGTGCTAGCTGGGGCTCACTTTCGGAATCATTTTTTATTTACAATGTACGTGTACTCGTGTCTTGCTGATACAACAACCTACCAACCAACCAGTAACTATGTTGTGCTGCTACTGCTGCTCCTGCTGTTGGTTCATGAATGAATAATAATAAAATACGCACCGAGAAAAAGAGTAGTAGACTCGGTTGGTTCACAGTTTTTTACACTCTGTACAGACACATGACCAAGATTGGTATATATTTTGTGTGTTGGCTGAGATTAATCGACTTGTATATTAATTTGCCTAATTGTTGAATTAAATTTTTGCTATTAACACAATTGCGAGTATATTTGTTCAAATTATGTTGATTAGTAAACGTTCAAGTTTACATGGTGGCTATATTCCTTCTACCGTTGTTTATAACAATTAACTTAAATATATTCACAAAAATAAAATAAGATTCCTTGCCAACTCAGCTGTTGTCTTTTTATAGTCGTCCCTCTTTACCGCTCAATATTTATGCACATTAACCCTCGTCACATTACCCATTTTAAAACTTCCGGTTGTTTTGGTAATGTACACTTTGAAACCTTCTCACACTTTTTAGATTCCCATTCAAAAGGTTATACTGGGTGCGACTCTCTCTCTCTCTCTCTCACTCACTCTCAAACTCAACTCTTGAGATAAATATACTCCAAGGAAAATTTCAAGAAAGGCATAAAATATCGATGATTTTCTTTATTGCTATGCAACTTCAAAACAAAAGGGAGAAAAGATCTAATTTTACGACATAAATGTACTCACGGACATTTAAACACAACTCGTTTATTGACAACTGTCTTCTCGAATATAGGTAATATATCGTGGTAAACTAGTAATAAAAATTAGACCAGCAGTGTGAAAGAAAACCGAATGAAGTAAAGACACATCAAAAAAAGATGCTGAAAAAAGTCAGCCAGCCAGCCGGCTATACATATTTTTTCACACGGAGATTTTTTTCCCCGGCTTTTACGACGTGGCATGGCATGACAGAAACATGACATAATTGGTTCGGTTACATAACAGAGAAAGAGAGAGAGGGACAAAAATATATATAATGTGTTTATCACCAAACCTTTTACAATTTTTCTTCGTCGTAAGAGCATTTTGCAGTTGTTTTGAGATTGAAAAAGATTCAGCTTCCTCCCACACAACATCATCATGAAAACTGTAGTAATCATAATAGCTATTATTACATTATACAACACGCCATTATTATTAATATACAGGAAAAAGGTAACCAAATAAATATATGTTTTGTGACAACAAGAGTGACGAAAAGAAATTCGTTAAGCCCTTACTTCACTAAGATAGCCGGGTCGATGGTTGTCACTTTGCTGCTCTAAACAAAAAGATATATACTTACTACATGTGTATGTATACATTTCGGCAGAAAAAGGCATCCATCCAAGGATACATAATAATTGTCCATTACAAAACAACATACTTACTTACATTATTAAGTGTAACTTTATTAAAACAACATGTGCTTTTCAGGGCAACCTTATTTTTTTCTATGTGAGCAAGCACGCTAGTAAAACTGTTTATTTTTTTGTTGCTTTGTCATGTAAGGAAATGTGGTGAACACTTGGATTCTTCCTTTTGACGACTGTGTGTACTGCGCCAGTATATATAGTGGAATGAAAAAGTTGTAAAAAACGGTCCTTCTTCTTGGTTGTTTTGTGTAGTAAGCTTGCAAGTTATGTTGGATTGTTTTTATTATTACTTTTGTACAAATGGTGACGCACATGCAACCTTTTTCTCAGTGTGATACCAAGTCTCTCTAGTCTGCTGCTGCTGCTGGAGAGTATATTAAATTGAAAGTTGTGAAGCAGCAGTAGTGAGTGAATGAGTGAGCACCCTATTTTTTACTTTTCGTCTCTCTCTCTCTCTCTCTCCAGCTCTAGTTTATAGCTAAGTGTACACATGTAAAGGGATAATGAGACGTTTCCTTTTTAGATAAAATAAAAAAATATCACTTTTGTTGTTGTTGCCGGCGTGTCGTGCCTTCTCCATTTTTTAAACCGCTGTTCATTCATCTTAACTTGAATATTTTTTACACAAGTTGTGCTACCGTCCATACATCTACATATTACACTTACTTGGAGGCAAGTATAATGGTTTTAGTGTTTTTGCTCAAAAGAAAGAATTCCATGTGGCTAGTTGCTTCTACTTGCTACTCGCTGATAATCGCATTAAAGCGATGATAGAGGGAGCGCAACTTTGAGTAAAACTGAGGATAAATGATAATAAAAGGACTTACTCCTTCTTACGATAATTACTTTCCCTGCAATTTTACAAAATCCTGGGCATAAATACGCATAAAATAATTTTGAAATCTTTCTTTTGATCATATTTCTTTGCGGAGTAGATACATATTTCATCATCACAACAAAGCTTTCATCAAGAATAGTAAAATGAATCCGTCAAAGACAAGTTGAATAGTGGGATTTTGCAACATGTATCCCATAAACTGTACATATTACGCTTTTTTGTCAAAAAAACTTATATCCCATCTATTTTGTCACAGAGCTAAAGCAGCTAAGCTTGCTTTGGTAAAACCTGATTGAAAATTTGTAAGCGAATAAAGAAGAAAAAAGGGAAGCATTTGGGGCATTGCTCAAAACTAGCATTTTTCTCCCACGTTCGTTGTATGTACATGTTGAGCAGCAGCAGAAAAGTAAATAAAGATATCCCAATACTCTCTCGGGTGGACAGTCGAGCCAGATTGGACAACAGCAACAAAAGAAAATGGTCAACAGGAGGAAATGAATACAGGCTATTCAATTTCAATCACAATTTGAGTATAAAGCTCAGAGTTGCCATTCATTACTATTTACCGGCAGCAGCAAAAAGGGCTATTTTGGCTTCTTTTTAGTTTGGATTGAATGGAAGATAATATAA
>JAHZMT010002403.1:0-13649 GCA_027743785.1 Sinhomidia bicolor
GATCGTTAGGCTGTTGTCGTCGAAGCATTGCCTCCTGCCCGAGAACTGCCGCCACTGGTTGAGAATCTACAAAAAATTATTATGTGTTAACAACCTAAAGTTCACATTTTTGTAAGAGTTACTTAAAACTTGTTTTTCTTACTTCCAAATGTGAGGACAAGTTTCCTCACAAAATTATGCACTTGCTGAGTCATTGCCGTTTCCATGACACTGTTTCTATTCTCAAACGCAATCCCGTAACACTTTGTCAATCCAATCTTTAATTGTTTCAGCAGCTCCTCAGACCAGTTTTCCCGGAAATACATGAGTTGATCTACAATTCCTTCTAGACTGGACAATACGGTGGGATGCAGATCCCTCTGCATGTGCATAATTCTTGAGCAACGCCACATGGACGGTGACGCTTTAATGAGATTACCATCCATTCCACGTTCAATCAACTGCATTACCGCTGTTCTAGGGGGCGTTTTGTCTCCAGTATTTGAGCTTCCGGCTGCATTGGTAGAATCTCCACTTGTCTGATCTGCTGCACTAGTTACAGTGCCATCTTGAGTTGGCGTCTGATTACCGTGAGTTTGTTGCTGTACTTGCTGCTGTTGTTGGAGTCTCGTTGCTGCCATAATTTCAGCATTTCTCACCTTCTCTCTTTGCTCCATTTTCAAGGCAAGGTAAAGGGTTCTTATGGGAAAGTAGACTGCTTGTGGGTACATTCTTCCCACTTGGTTTAAAACGTTGATGACCATTTTTCCATCTTGTCGGACCAAACTAGCGAGCAGCTGAGGTACCCATGGTAGCCACTGAATGGCTGGCACGCCCATACAGTATTTATCAACGGCATCAGCCAAAGTACCTTTATCATCGTCGTACATGAGCAGCCACAATATTTTCGCCACGTACTTTCTACTCTTGGCTTCATTCTGGTGACGGCATGCATGCATGAACGCAGTTACCGCTGAAATACCTAAATGTATTTGTCGTGAATCACGTGTAAAGCTTTGTTCCAAATAATCTCCCCAGTGACCCCATGACTTGGCCAACGTATCATGAAGTTGGCATGACGAAGAGAAGGCCTTGTTTGCTTCCTCGGAACGTCCAATTTGCGACAGCAGAAGACCCTTCAACGCAAAAAATTCTGCGGTCATTTCCTTTGCAAAATATTTTAGATTTGTAGACTCCACAATTTCCAGTGCTTCTTGTAATTCATTTCTTCCGAGGATTTGAGCTTGCTGAATGTAACATTTCACCTGCTGCTTGATCTTTTGGAAGCAATCGACTATTGGCACGGATGGAATTGCATAGATTTTGCTGAGCGTTTCCAAAGCAACGGTCACCAGACTGTGCTTGCGTGCTATCTTTCCAAAGTGACAAATTGCCTACAAGTATTTTTCAAAATAAAATCCATTAAATCAACTTTCCTCGTTTACGCAAAAAATACAAAACAGATCAACAACAGCAAATTTTATATTAAGAAGCAACAAGCTTAATATAATTAAATAGGCAATAGATTTCAATTTGCATTCAAACAAACTGCAAGAAAATATTTTTATTTGAAACCTTTCGTCATCACAAGAACTAAATACCGTCAACTGGGGCTCACAACTAATCCGTCACAACTACAGGTATTTAAAATTTATTCTTCCACCACCACCATCAAGCAACGTTACGTATTCAAAATTATTCATCAGAAGATTAATCAAGAACGTTTTGGTGCAAAACAACAAACTTCAAGAAATCGGGTAAGTAAAGCGTCAAAACATTTTACATGATTATTAGTCTGGAAAAATATCTGCTACTCAACAAGTTAATTTTCCATCACGTTCCTTATTTTGAGCACATACTAATTAATTAATTCAATCAGCCAACAATATTTATAACCCACTCTTTACAAAAAAAACAATATTAGACGTGAGAAAAAACTACATTTATTCTACGTTATTTTTCTCCACTACTAAAAGCCCAGAGAGGTAAACAGGTATCAACGTAGGTAAGTAATTAAAAAATCAATACCAGCATATTTTTTTAATGCATACAGAATAACTACATAACGATGTAAGCAAGCACAATAGCATAATACAAAAACTACAAAAAACGAAGTAAAAAATATTAAATATTAAAGCCATTAATTAAACTAATTATTTACTATGAAAAAGCATCAAAATTAACTGCAGAGTTGAAAAAATAACATTATTTTAAAAAAATTGTTACCACTGCCAATTTCTGTGTCGGCTAACCATTTATCCAAACAAGGAAAACAATTTGTCACGACAGTAAACAACACACAGTTAAGTTATATTTAAGACATTTTAAGTACGTAATAATACTGTAACAAACGTTTATTCGTATTATTATTATTATTAATATTATTATTCACGGTGAAACGGTCTTCTGTCCCTTTTCAAATTTTGCGTTATACAATCTAAACGACAACTAGTTTACACAGAAAAATATACGACTGTTTTGTTGTCAAACAACTCACATTGAAAAACCAAACAAATCTATCTATTGAGCAAACGTTTCCATGTACAGTGCTTTAAACTATTACACAGTTAACATCTTGATGATGAGTGGACCAATTAAAAGCTGGGGGAAAATTTATAGGTTGTGTTGGTAATATAATGATATTGATGATGATAATGTTTAGGAATAAATGTCGTATGGTGGTAGAGCTTAAACAAAGATAATAATAATAATTGAAGGATTGATTGCCCAAATAAAAAAGGGTAAAACATCAATATTAATATTTTAAAGAAATAATAATTAATTAATTAATTAAGTACTGACAACTAATCACCCAATGTATTTAAAATGACAGTAAAAACACGGCATGCAATCTTTTGTTGTAAAACATACAAGAGGTTTGAAACACATGTGGAAATTATGTGCGGAATGGGAATGTATGTATGGATATTTGGATGTTTTTTTGGTTGATATTTTTATTAATTAAATTGCTATTGTTGTCAAAAAGGTAAACACTAACTGCAAACTATTTAATGTTTATATGACGATGCATTTTAAAAGGAGATGGATGATATGATAAGGTTTATTTTTGGTTGTGTGTAAGTTAACTGTAGTTTCGTTTTGAAAGAATGGTTAGCAAAAACAGACCTGGCAATGATGATGGACAGAAAAATTGTGAATCTGAACCTGCGCAGAGGCATGGACACCCAACATGGTTTGATTACTGCCTTGTTCAGTGGTGGTGGACGTGCTTGGACCGGGCGTTGTTGGTGTAACAGAGCCAGATGTGCTTGCCACTACTGTAGCGGCACTGGTTGTTACTACCCCTGGAGTTGTTGGTGTTCCTGGTTGCTGCTGAGGAGTGCCAGGAGTCGTTCCCGGAGTGCCTGTAGTAGTTCCAGTGTACTGCTGCTCGGCAAAGTGATTCGCGATAAACTGGTAGTGATGAGTTCGCCAGCTAAAGATGTCTGACCAGTGACTCAAATCGTCAGATATGCAGGGTAATCGGTTTCTCCAAGTTTTCACCACGCTTTTCATTTCATGCAGTGCTCCGGATCGATTGGCAAGAAGGCTTTGATGGATCACCGTGGCCTCTTGAAGCTCCACTACTTGTTGAGTGGCCTGTAGAACCCCAATATGAGCGTTGCTAACCAAAGAAGGGAGTCGTTTCCATTCTTTAAGGCAGAGCGATTGTGCTCCGTCAACGTAGCGGTCAACAATGTTAAGATTTTGATCCTCGCTTGAGCATACAGCCAGGTAGCCTCTGATGAGATGCATCTTCCAAGCATGCTCCCTAGGACAGGCGAGTTCCACGTTTGACAGCGCTTCTTTTGCTGTTGCCCATGAACCATTTCTCCATGCTGATTCAAGAACCATGAATGCATTGCTGCCCACCTTGCTCGCACTGTATTCTTGAATAATATCCCATTGATTTAATTCCTTTGCGCATTTCAACCAGTGCTCCTCCCACAGTTTCACTTCTCCAATCTGTGACGTTTGTGGGGAAGCTGCGGAAAAGTCCACTCTTGCCTTGCTCATCGCCAGCTCATAAGCACCTTGTGCCTTCTCGTAGAATCCCTGCTGCTGAAAAGCTATTGCGATGTTTGTTTCTGGGTATTTGGCTCGTTTTTGCCAAAGACCTGCCCAAAGGTCATCCTCTCTCAACTGAGAGTAAAGTTCTGCTAAAGAGTCAAGCACTTCTGGAATCATGGCGGCAGCTTGACTGCCCGTAGTGCTCGGACCACCTGTTGTACTGCTTCCAATAGCAGGAACGGAGCTACCACTCGAAGAAGAGGATGATGCGTCAAAGTCGTAACAGTCTACCCCACCAGTAGCTGCAACACCAGGCGAGCTACCGGAATCCTTTTTCGTTTTAATAAAAGGCGCAGGACAAGTATCGAAGGCCAGCTGCTCCAGGTGCAAAGCCATGCGATGCCACAGATTGTGTGTTTTGCCCAGATAGTATATCACACTCGGCTTCAGTGGAACAGCCGGTACACACTGGCACATGGCTTCAACAAAAGTATTTAACGCACTAGGACTACAATTCTGCTGAAGTACGTGAACTCCACTGCACAAAAACGGTCCCATTTCATTTGCCAATGCAAGCTGTTGCTTTTCACTAAGGATTTTCCACGCTCTAGGAAAAAACTGTATCCACATTTGCTCTGCCAAACTTGTTTCTAAATGACAGAGTTGAACCAGCGGCTTGACAAGACCACTAATGTTGACACCCTTTACCACAGTATTACTCCACTCTCGATCCTTCTCCAAAATTACCTTTACATTGGCATAGGCATGACTCGGTTCGTGCCAACCTTCCTTAATAAACGCCTCCTCCAATTTGTTCACTGCTTCGGCAACTTGTGCCTCGTCATTTTCGTCACACTTTGCCAACGCTTCAACGTCTTTTTCCAACTGTTGTATGAACGGCTGCTCGTGATCCTTGGGATCGGACGTAACGTCGGGGTCAACTTTCATGAATATTTCCTTGTGTTCTGTGTCCAACAAGCTGTAGCCTGTACTCACCGCAGGAATTTGACTTTCCTTCGGACTCAGTTCAACTTTGGTGCTAAGCACTGTCGCAAAGAGAAGCTCTTGACATTGTTTAATCCAGTAGTGTGCTCCCATCGCATCCCAATTTTGACTACATAAAATGTACAGAAGACGCTCGTACAACCGCTTCTTAATACTTCCATCGAAAACCTGGAAAAACTTTTCGCGAATTTGAGGCTGATTACAGCGTAGCCCACTCAGAAATGCCTGCTCCAGTTTACTATTCAGTTCGGTAGTCTTCAACTGCTCGTCCCGATAAATAAAGTTAATTAAATCGAGAAAAGAGCTGATGAGTTCCTGATCAGCAGGAAATCTTTTCTCTACGTTTTGCATCATTTTGACAAGCAAAATACTTTTCTCCCTGATGCTCGGTCCTTGGTTTACCACCACGGGATTCTTATTCTTCATCCATTCTTCCAACATTTTTATTATTGTTTGCATCACCTTGGCATCCGGCGACTTTTCAATTAGACTCACAAGAACATTTCCAATAAAGCCCTTTCTCATTTCCACACCCATCACACCCACACGATTTTTCACAAGATCTAAACTGCTCGTCAACAAATCCGTCGCCGTTGACTGATCTGCGGCTGTCGCATTTGGATTCAAATGTTCCCTGGCTAACTTCTGAAGGCACTTCATAAATGGAGAAATTATCCTATCGATATAACTAGGGTTATTGGCGCACGCTGCTTTGAGCATCATCAGAGCACCCAGCAAACTCTGCGGTGTGGCTGTGCTCATTTTCTCGTAAGTGTTCAGTCCTTCGTAGACGACCTTGCTCACTGTAGTGTACAGAGGATCCAGTTCGTCAAACTTGGGTAAGGTGGTAGTTGTTCCTCCAGGAAAGTCCGAGGGAAAAAGTGACATCAACTGAGACATTAGCGAATGCACAGAACGGATCACTTGTCGGTGAGAGCATGTCATACAAGCAACTACGCCCTTTTGCAACAACTTCATATTGTCCAGCACAACTTCTTTACTCATAATTCCAATGATAAACGTGAGAAGATCCAGAGCTACACAAACATTTGGATAGCTAATCTGATTGGGCTCCAGAGCGGACAGAATCTTGTCCATCCAACTTAGCTTGAGATTGTTTAGGTGCTCCTGCCACAAGTCTGGCTTGAGTACAAGCTTAATCAAATTG
This sequence comes from Sinhomidia bicolor, assembly GCA_027743785.1. NCBI lineage: Eukaryota > Metazoa > Arthropoda > Collembola > Entomobryomorpha > Entomobryidae > Sinhomidia > Sinhomidia bicolor. The sequence goes on from JAHZMT010002403.1 coordinate 6,164, forward strand.
ACACACCGTTTGCTCAGCATTTCTCCCGGAGAGCCTTGTCCCGCACTGTTGGCTTCGTTTACGTGGCACGCCATGCGCATCAGAAAGTTGAGGACGCTGTCTACATTTGTTTCGTCTAGAGGCATGTTGCGGGTGTTTTGAATGGCTTCGATCATCTGAGAAAGCTTTCCCATTGAAATGAGGGACACTCCAGAAGATAGCGAGCCACCACCACCAAGTACACTAATGACCGTGTTTGTTGTTGAACTTGAGCTTGTGCTACTTCCAGACATTCTTCGCATTCGTTTTGCTTCAGGTCCGGCGCTACCATCCTCTCCACCTCCCTCATTTTTCATTAATTCTAGCTCCCATTTAACAATCACCTCTGCCACGTCAACAGCTAGTTTTCTATGCTCCATTGTACTGCTTGGAGTGAAGCTGAGTCTGTTTACAGCATGAATCAAGTGTGGAATGAGACAATGCCTTACCGGATAGTACACCTTCCACTGTCTCACAATTAGCTGCACCAAATGGATCAATTGTCCCATGGAATAGCCCTCCTCCAGCAGCAGCTTTTTTGTCCAGTGAAGCAGCATCGTAGTACCGTCCTCCATTTTCAGAGGAACTGCCGGCGTGATTATGTCCAACGCTTGCTTCACAACTGGCTTTGCCTCCTGAACAGACGCTTTCAAAAGGCTGTGGAACACTTGTAACACTATTCGTTTGTTGATGTTAAACTTGGCTGCGATATGACTGAGTAGCAAATGACCATAGTATTTCACACTAGCATCAACACAACTTTTAAACATGAGCGTAGGCCATGCAAATGTAACGAGCTTTTTGAGCTTGTCACCTTGCTTCTTGCTAGAGTTGTCGTGAATATGATTGGGTGCTTGGTCCAGGAAGAGACAGCACAGCTGGCAGAGTGCTATACGAACATGATCCCCAACATTGTCATCTGACTTTTGTGGAATAATTTCGTTTATCAAAATGTTTACAATCGAGTCCGGATTACTGTCTGTGTCTGCTGAACTTGACTGACATCCAATCAACTCGTTTCCTTGACCTCGTTCAAAACAGTAGGAAAAACAGGGGATCAGTACAAACTGAATCACTTTTGCCTTCAGCTCGTCTTTAACAACTGGGTCCTTGTACATGCGTCGAAATTCAAGGAAGCACTGCCTCTTCCAAGCTATACTATACTTGGGCACTGTCTTTTCTAAAAACTCCCGGAAGAAATGATAGTGGAGTAAAGGTCGTCCACAAAAGGCAAGCAGTAATTGGAACAACATGTCGTAGTCTTGATTATTCTTCTTGTAGTAGCTGAGCAGTAGCTTTACCACCATATTTGGTTCCTTCCAGCGTATCACCCGGAATTTTGCAGAGATTCGGTCCTCTGCCGGTCCTACTTGACTTCCCGGGGATTGCACAGCGTTGACCTCATTAGGTTCTAGCTTTGTCATATATTTCGAGCTACTTTTGTACTGATAGCCGGGATTACACCAAAGGGATCTTAATGCATTGACGACCTCTCCCCGATTCTGTCCCACACCCAGTATCCAATCCTCATCAAATGTATTTAGAACCATCATTGTTTTAATGGCAAGATACTGAATGTTCTCCTGCTCTTCTGGTTTCAGCTGATAATTTTGAACTACTCCTTGGGCGTGTAGGCTAACGGTTGGATGACTGGCCACATTCATCCAAGTAATCAGTCTGGTGGGATTGGCCATGAGGCTTTGTCGAAGTGATTCTGCCTCCGGCTGTTGAATAAAATAAAGAAAGAACCTTGTCCATTCTGGCTGCATGATGTGAGGTGGGGCAAGTATTGTGTTGAGATACTCATCAGGATGCTTTAGAAGGAACTTGATTAATGGTTTTCGAATAGGATTTCCTCGACTGAGACTCAATGCCTTTTCTCCTTGCATGCACAGGCGACAAAGAGGCTCGATAAATCTTGGTCCATTGCTTTGTAACAGGTGAAAGCACTCCACAACTGCTACACAAAGCTTCAACTCGTGCAATCCTGAACGGTTGGGCTGTTTCTGGAAGTTCATAACAGCAATCTCCAGAAACTTTTTGAAAATTTGGACGAGTGTGTCCCATGCCTTTTCAGGAATGGAATGCGGAAACAATTGATACAGGTAACTGAGTTGACTTAGCATTGGAATTGTGACACTTCTTAGCTGTGTCATCTGTTGTAGTACAGGACGAATTGCAGCATTTTGAATTTCGATGGATATTGGATCGTTCTCTGTAAACTTTTTTAGACAATCAAACGCGTGCTTCTGAATTTCGGAATTGCCTGAGCTCAAATGCCGAAGGAAAATGGCAATTATTTTATTCCGCTGTGCGGGAACATCCGTCAAGCACGAGAGTACAGACATGACTGCCTTCTTTGGAGGAACCACGCTGGGAGCGAGTTTGTAGCATGGCAACTTTGTCAGTTGGGTGTCTTCGGCCTCACCCAAAAGAAGCAGTTCACTCATAAAAACCTTGTGTTCTGAAACGTTCATGTCCAGAGAGAAAAGGCGTGGACGCAGAGAGAAGCAGAAGGCATTCCCGTCCAGTATTCCCAGCTGGTACTGCACAGACTGATGACGAATTAAATGTTTCCTAGGAGGAATCATGTCCACAAGAACATCTCGATGAGGTTCAATAAGAGAGCTGACGGAACGTCCTTGGTTTTCAGCTAAGAGTTCCAGACCACGCATACACTGCTCTCGAACGTGATTAGTAGGGGACGTAAGACGTTTTGCGAATTCTAAGGCTAGAGTGTCCAAACATTTGATTTTCAGTTGGGCCAACTCGTCGTCCACAACTGGAGAGCAAGCCAGGTGAATAAGTTTGGTGATGTTCGCCTTAGCAACATCAATGGAGCCTGCGGACACCTCACCGTAAAGATCAATGAATACAAATAACAAGGCCTTGAGAACGTGGAGATGGTTGACGAGCACCCAACGGAGGGACGCGTTGTCCAGGAAAAACGAAATGGCCTCGCAGCCACCCATTTTTGCATACCAGGCTCGCTCGTAGCAGAGTGAACACATTTTATCCGTAAGGTAGTCAATCATTGGCAGGGAAAATGCCTGGTAAAAATAGACAAAATAGGCATTATTATAATTCATACAGGCACAGTTACAAATTTATTTTTAATTAATTTTGCATTAACAAAATAATTCGCATTTACCCTTTCTTTGGAATGAACAATGTGGATGATAGTGTTCATCACAACGCTAAGCGAGAAGACAACAGGTCTTCTGAGATCCTTTTCCTCGCAAGCTAAAGCATTGAAGAGGGCGTCAAAAACTACATAAGGGTCCATCTGACTGGGAACCATTTTATCCTTGAAAGGGCCCACCTGTTGAGCGGCCATTACCATTGCCATATGCCTGAGCACGTGAGTAAGACTCAAGTAAACGTCTTTCCGAATTTCCTTAACTGTTGTTGCAATAACCCAGCCCGTAAGGGCGTTCATGAGCACCTCTCGGCATTTGTCGTCCACCTGAGGCTGTAGTAATAATGAAGCGCTGATTGAATGACTAGTAATCTCATTATCCAACAAACTTGCTCCAAGACCATCCGCCATTTTCCCGTGTAGGAGGAGCTTGTTCTGAATAAAACGTTCCGGCTCTCGTCCCAACGAAGAGAGGACAAAACCTTTGAGAAACTCCCAGGACTGTTTTTTATAGTGCAGATCTACGGTGATGGGTCCAGGAGGAACTGTGCTCGCCATTCTTAATGTTTTCACAGCTACAGTGACAACTTTTTCAATGGGCAATGCAATATGATTCTTGTGATCGAGAAACTGCAGAATAAGGCTTTGCCCGGAACTTGACTTGTCATGGTACTCCAACTAATGTTGAAACTAGACGAAAAAAAATAACACAATACGTTTTTTTACATTATTTAAAGGGCTATAAGATGTAAAAATCGAAATGTTTTTTGATTGAAACAGAAAGAACTCCACACCCAGTCTTTCAAAAATTTAGGACAACAGAGTTTAACGACTAAATGCTTACCACAGATCCGAAGTGATCCAAAACCTCTTTTTCTTCTTTTGATCTAACTCCATGTGGATTAATTGGTCTTTGGGGAACCATTGTCACACTTCCATTCGCTGACACCTGTGGTTGTGTAACAGCGTAAATTTCTAGTGCCTTAAGACCCCACCGCATCAACTCAATGTAGATCTCGATTTCACGGGGAGAGAATGGTTTTTGGCCTTGTTGACCTGACAGTTGAGGTCCCTCCATATTAGAGACGGAGATGGTCTTTAAGTTGTGAATACCCCAAGTAATAGTCTTCACTGCGCACACAAGTGTCTTGACTAGCGTCCTACTGTCCGCCAGTGTAAAGTTATTCACGGCACTTGCTGGAAATCCAAACTTTTTCAGAGGATCGTCCTTTCCCCCTGGGGAGCCATTGCTGTCACTGGTAAGAGCGGCACGAACGTCGTCAGTTGAGTCCAAATTTGCAGTGATTGATGCACCGTCATTGGAAGACGTGGATGGTCGTTTGGAAGTCACAACACCAGCGGTAACCTCACTGCTAAACTTTTCATAGTAGTGGGGCAAGTGTACCAAGGCAACTGTTTTAAACTTGAAAGCGAGCACGTCCAGCATTCGCAGTAAAATCTCTCTTCCGCTAGTCATCAGGTCCGCTTCCGACTTGTGACGAATGCTGTCTACTAAATTGAAGATGAGTTTGATACTCATTGTTTGAATACCCAACGTAATACTTTCATCATGAACTTGACATGAGAAAAAAAGAACTGCTCGGATAAGATCTGCTAAGCACAGGTGTTGTCGAACGTGATGTGTCAGGTCAGCCAAAGTGCTGTATGCCATGGGTCTCATGGTTTCATTGACTGTCCATCCTTTTCCAACAATCAAGTCCTCGTCCAGCATTTTCTCCATGTAGGGCACAAACTTGTAGCGCAGCTCTGTGTTGAGAATGTGTCTAGCTGCAATGTAAAGTTCACGCCGTAGGCAGGACACCTCAGGGGGACAAAATCTTAGCAAGTTGATAAATCCGATCACTAGTAGATTGCTGTGCTGGAGCACCACATCTTGATACAATTTTACAATGTACGCCAAGAATGACAGGGTTTTCACTTGGGCAGACATGAATTCTACTAGAATTTCCTTGTTGAATGTTGGGCTTGCTCTGGAAAATTCAAAAATATTTAAATTAATTGCATTTACAAAGAGATAGAAAGTCATAAAAAGGGGAACATGTTAACAGAACATTGAAGAGGATTGCACATAAATACATTCAGAAAATAGTTCGGGTCAGCATTGAGTTTAGGGCACATTTATTTGATAAGGGGGGTCCCTTATGTATTTGTGCCCTAAAGTCAATGCCAGCCATAGTTCGTACCACAGTACATGCAAAACATTTAGCTTAAATAATATTCCTTTAATTTAATTTGATTTCTAAATTAATTCTCATAATTTACCTTTGGACATCAGTTGGATGTAAAGAAATCGTAGTGATGATAACTGGGATGTACTCTGCCACCTCATTTTGAACGTTCTGCTTGTAAATTTGATACATTAAAACGACAATAATTGGCAGCTCCTGCAAGACCTTCAGCGAGTTAAATGCTTTGGGAATAAGATTTTTCGATTTTTCTCCAACCACAGCCACATTTTGTACAGGTGTTACAATAAAAATTTCATCCAGCAACGGTCTCAACCCCAGCTCACTGCTGTCCTTCACTTTGAGCACAGGTTTTTGCTCAAAAATCTTCTCTAGTTTTCCTTGAATATCTCGAAACACAGTCTTGACAAAGTTTAGAAATTGCTGTGTTTCCGCCGTGAGTGGTGGTCGGAACTGCTTATGCAGTTCAATGATGATTCTCAAGCAAGTAACTACATTTTCTTCGTTGTCAACTTCCACATTTTTGAACATTGCTGACACAATGGCTCGAACGTGAGGTCGTAAAGGCTCATTTGACGGAAGTCGGTGGATAATCTCAATCACCAACTTTCGACATTGATGCTGGCTCGACTCCTGGAGAAACGCTGGTGAGGACATTTCCACGAGATACTTTATAAATGCGGGGATAGCCCCATCCAAAACGGTTTGGTACGTTGCATGACTGACAATCGCATCAATTTGCTCCATCAAATCTTGCAGGCATTTCAAGCGGGCGTCATCATTGATATTAGGATCACTGATTTTAACTACAATGCTCATCCACTCGGCCAGTTGGGCGGCCCGAGGATTTGTAAATGGCTGTTGAGGTTGCGGCGGCGTGGGGAGCATATTGCCGGAAGGTGCTTGTGTATCCATCTCCATGGTTCACAGATACTCCTCAACCTATCAACAAATTGTACATAGGTCGGCTATATCAACTACCTGGACTATAAGTTTGTTCATTTCCGAATAATCCATAATTATTCTAATTTCACTACTAATAATCCTAAAATACTACATTAAAACACGTCCTAACAAACGATAGTTTTTCAAGTTTATAAAAAGTCTTTTTAATCACTACACCAGAATAATTACTTCAAGCCGGTTTCACCTCCATTCTACAAAACTTTTAACATTATCAAATTCACTTCCAACTTTACCAGTGAGAGTGCTCACCACTGTACGTCTATCGATAAACCCAGCAAAAACCTTCAAGTTTATTTTTTAAAGTCTTGTTAAACGACAATAATCAAATTTTGCAGTTACTCCAACAACCCCTTCATTAACTAACCGTTGACAACTACTAACAACAAAAATTGATTAATGAACAACTAGCGTGAAAAGTGTAATTTTTAGCTAGAAAAATACTGAGCTGCTGCACTTGGCCGTGTACTAGGTAAGGTAAGAATAATAATAAAAACGAAACGAGCAAGAGCAAGCTAGCAAGTAAGAAAAGAGTGGAATGCACTGAAACTGAATGTCCAGTAAAGTAATACAAAAAAGATCGTTCTTCTCATTGCAGCGCACAACTCCGCTCATGCATGCTTGCCTAGCTCGCCAGTGCTCAAGCATGAGGTGCCGCTCGCTAGTTATTCGAGTACAAAATTTTGTTGGCTGGCTGGAGAATACCTTCACATGTTAAAAGACGCAGAGAGAAGATGAACAGGACAGATCGTGTCTTTTTGTACATATAGCTAGCTGACTAAACGTTCAAACAAAGCCGGATCACAAAGCTTACTCTCTGGTTGTTGTTTGCTAGATGATACGAGCATCACACCACACATCGCTTCTAACTACATTGTCTCGTTTCTGTCTATTCGTGTCGGTTTCCGTCATTCATGGCCTCATGGGTCTTATTATATGTTGATGTTGCTTTGCTTGTCTGACTGACTGAAGATGATTGTGTGATGATGATATGATGATGGCTGAATTCATGAATAAAGGTGTATGTATTTAAATACGAAACGGTATTTAGGTACAGCGATAGCAATGTACCTTATCAGATCGTCCTCTGTGTCTGTGTCACAATCTGTCTTTCTGTCTGTCCCAAAGCTGGGAGTACCGCGGTCCATACGGTCCTGGT
>JAHZMT010002404.1:0-18279 GCA_027743785.1 Sinhomidia bicolor
CCTTTGCATGTCATGTCATCCCTGGGATAATGATGAGGCACCATCTTATTCCTATTTTTATTCTTTCAACTATCACCAACCCCATCATCATCATTGCATGCTAGTATACTACGTGAAACGAAGGGCAAACTGATTCACAAACAAATATATATATAAATACCTAAGCATCTATACCGACAGAGGAGTAGTAGTAGGCTACTGCGATTATTTAATTTTTATGCAAATCAAGTAAAAATAGACGTGTTTCATTTCTATTTTCATTTTTATCCCTTAAAAAGGTCGTTTGCTTAAGGATAAAAAAAAATGTATACATATACATATTGTGGGTAATTAAAAGACAGAGAGATAACGCCTCTTTTTATAATGCAACTCCTAAATATTCTCCAATAATGTGTTGTTTTGGCATTTCCAACATTTTTTTTATCCTTCCCCATTTAATAATATAAATAGATGTAAAGATGTAAAGATTACCATGCAAATGAAAAGACGACAAAGGTTATAACGTTTAACTATTTTTTTTTACATGCCTACATATTTCTTCCCAGTGACTATACACATAATAAAAGAGATAAACTAAAGTTAAAAGTATTATGATTATAGTTTTAATTACAAGTCAACTACTTTGGCAACGGAGCGTGTTATTAGTGAGTGTGCTGTTGATATTTTTACCTACTGAAAAAAAACTACATAACTGTTTTACCACAAAAATAATACCAATAACCCACACCATCTCTGTCCGTGTTGATTTGATGATTGGCAGTGGTTGTATAAGCGGTGTCATCACTAATTGATGATTTTTCCTTCATAATTCATAATAATAAATAATCTCCAAAAGGAGACAGAAATTGCATGATGATGTTTTTTTTTCGTTAAACATGAAAAAATGTGGTCGTGTCCCTCACTTTTTCTTGGGATTGCATGCACGACAAAAAAAATTACGCACCAGCCAATCCTAGGAAAAAAATGCAAGAAACTGCATTGCAATTAAAAAAATATCTTGTGGAACATTACAAATTCCCTAAAAATATTTAGCATGTTAATAACAACGTTATAATTAACGACGTTGCTGCTGCTATTGCGACGACGACGAAGAAGAAGATGATGATGATTGACCACCACCATCACCGTCGTCGTTATAAGACATGTGATCGCAGAGACGTTGTTTCTTTAACTGTCACACTAATCGTCCAGCTAGCCTTCCATTAAAAAAGCAAATAAAAATGTCCATTCCACTCCATCAACGAGAAACAAAGGTGCACCGTAGTATTTTGTTTTAAATGGTAAAAAATACACTTTTAGCTAACTATATGTACATGCCATTTCACCTCCGTGCTCGAGCATAATAATAAGTATATACTTTTTTAACGCATTTTAACTTTATTGCTGGCTGTTTTTGTAAATAATATTGTATCTAAATGGATTGGAAACCAGTTTCTTGTCATGATAATGCACAAATTCGTGCGTAGTCGATATGGGTACAGAGACTGCTTAGGTTATATTGTTATTATTATGGTGATTATGCATGTGAGCATTAACATTAGAACAGCAGGTAAAGTTGGTTGGTAAATTTGCAAAAATATCCATCATCGTCAACCAGCATCCATCCATCTAGCTAGCTGCGTTTACTAACAAGGGAGACTTAAGGTGACTTGAGGTTGAGGGGCACAAGAAGATGACACCGTAATAAACCCCAATGTCAGCGAGAATTTTAGCAGCAGAAGGAAAATGTATGCTGAATATTTTTATGCAAAAAAATGTTAATGTTAATGACTTTGTGTGGAAAGCAGATTACCTATGTGCGCTGCTGCTTACTACAAAATTAGCTGCTGCATATGACGTATGTCAATTGAAAATAAGAATGGCACATTATACTCCGTTTATACCTACAGTTTAAAAACCATTACTATATGATACAATGATACATAGGTAATGTCACTGAGTGATAGTCACTCTCCTTTTCAATTAGTTCCATTATGTTGGTAATTACCATCGCTAAATCTATGCCATCATCATCATTTTGTAACCGAACGTTGCTTGGCGATATGTAAAGTCAAATGCTCTCAGTAAAAATATATATATGCACATGTTTAACCTTTTATTGTGGAACGTGTATACTGTACTGTAACTGAGCATCTTCATGGCTATATTTTTTTTAGATTTTGTTGGATATTGTTTGTAGCCCTGTAGTTGCTATTTTTTTAGAAAAAAAAATCCTGCTGTTGCTGATGCGCTGCTCTTGTTTAATTTATGCACATTTTAAGATATCATCATCTCTTGTCTGCTGAAGTTGAACTGATTTGAATGTCATTATCATACTGACTGACCGTACGCAAAAAATATGAGTAAGGTAAATAGGCACTGGCTTCACGTAATAATGCATTGAGAAAACAACAAAATTACTGTGTTTGCTGAAATTGACTTAATTGCTTTGTAATTTTAATGTGCGGTAAAGACATATAATAATAATAATAATAATAATAATAATGCTCCAAAAACGGCCACCTTTTTTTAACCCATACCACTACCCAAATTTGGCAATTTTTGAGCAAAGAAAAGGGTTATTTATCAAAAAAATTATGCATACACATTATTAGCCTTTTACGATATCAATCTTTGTGAATAAATCAACAAGTAAAGTAGTAGTGTGCTGCTGATGTTGAGGTATTGCTGTTGACGGTCATAATTACCAATTTGGTGAATGATATGGTATTGGTAATGGCAACCAATAATATATGTAAGTGCATCATGGCATAGTATTTTGTTTCAAAACTCTAATAAAACTAGGCATTATGTTTTTTTTTCCTTTTCATTTCACAATATAAATGGACAGATACACCACCGAACAATTACAAATTACGACAATAAATGTCATGTAAAAATATAAATTATGTCGTTTTCATTGGATCACGAAGAGATTGTCTTTTTGCTGGCTGGCAAACAGTTCAAAAGTGAGAAAAAGTGTTGTGTTTAATGGAATTTAGTAGAAAACTACAGCGGAGAGAAATATATGTATGGTTGCCAAGGAATGCATTGTTTTACCTACTTGATTGGCATTTAACGCTTTGGAATTTTACAGCCTTTTATAACTTTTGCCCTCTTTGAAATCTTGGTTGACTAGGGTCAACCTAGATTACAACAAAAATTAATGGTTTTTTTAGTCTGCATATTTCTACTCAATCGATAAGTACTTGCATTATAAAATTCTCTCTGAAACTCAACTAGATTCGATCTTTTTCTAGTTTTCTTTTACAAACATAATTTAACTTTAATCCTATTCCTCCAGTTTACAATCGACAATGCATTATAAAATTCTCTCTGAAACTCAACTAGATTCGATCTTTTTCTCGTTTTCTTTTACAAACATAATTTAACTTTAATCCTATTCCTCCAGTTTACAATCAACATAATATCTTTTTTTCCTTCCCCTTCCCCAAAAAAGTAATGAAAAAATCAAAATGCATTTAAAGTTTCAATTACTGCACACATTTCATAACCATAATAGCACACGCTTATCATAACCTTGCTAATTTGAAACTATTACTACTACTACTGCAATGATTGCTTATATAAAATAGTTGAGGTAGACTTTCTTTAGTAGGTAGCAGCGTAGACAATGACGAATATTTCACTATCATGTTATCACTGCATTTTACTACTACCTATTAATATGATCTTTTTGCACCTATCTATATATATATATATATTATACAATTTTATGCAAATTTTATCCTCTCATCTTTCACTAAAATATAAACTTAAAATTTGCAAATTATATATTATTCAACAGTCACTGAGTCAGTAACAATGTAATTGAGTAACTCACTCATTTTTTAAAAGTGACTCTATTTCATCCTTCTGCCATGTTACGACATTTGAAAAACCACTTCATTCAATTCTTCTACCCTTTATAATATATATATATATATATACATACATTTTTTTACTGAATTGCATATTATTGCAATGCTTCAGTTGAGAATAAAAGTTAGTTTCTTCTTCTTCTTCTTCGCGCTTACTCACTGCTTGTCACATACTTTTTTTGATTTGTATTTTGACCAGACAGGCCACCTAAAGCGCATAGTGCTAAAATGCTTTTAATAACAATTTCTTATTGTTTGTGGTAACGATGATGATGATGATAACGTTGAGATGACGATGAAGAGACGACGGTGACACGCTTTACTCTTCTTCATATTATGCTCATCTCTCTCTCTCTGATCGTGTTGCATTTTTATGTAGCTGAGGAACGTGTATGCAAATTTTTTATTGGAAACATCTTTCTTGTTTTTAACGCAATGCAAATAACATTATTATCATCTTCTGCTTTTTCAATCCTCACCATCATCTAGCATTTATCATGTTGTACTTGGTGCTGATGAACAAGTTGAAATTATTATTATTATTATCCATAAGTAATGATATAATAATCACACGCACTTGATCACCATCATCATCGTCATCATCATGACCATCATCCGCCAGCAATTGAATCACACGCACATACATAATAACAATGCGGCCGCTGCCGCTGCATTAATGAAAATGAACGCTAAAAAACCTACTTTATTTTTGGCCGAAGGGCTTGTCTCATATGAGGAGATGTCCATGTAGGTATATATAGGTATCTACGTTTCTAGTGAGTTTCTGTGGTTCTACAGTGATATTATTTATTATACTGCATCTTCCTCACCACCACCACCGTTAACCCACACAGAGACACACACAAACACACCATTTTGCTGATAAGATCGTAAAAAGAAAAAGAAAAGCGAGAGTGGAAGAAGAGGTTTTTTTCTGGTTGTCTGGTGTCTCATTCCTCAAAAAAAACGTGCACCGACAACCGACAGACAATATAACAGACTTCTTCGAACCCACCTACCTACCTCAACATGTGTGTGCAGCACCAACAGAGAGAAGAAAATGAAGCGACATTTATTACTCATTTTGTTTACATAACAACAGCATTAACAACAGGTTTAAATTAGCTGTGAAGATGAGCGTAGAGGATTGAAGGAACGAATGGATGGAAAATGAGGAAAAAAAGCGCAACTTGTGTGAGATGAAAACTTTGTAAAAATATGTAGAATGCATGTATGTGTGTATGTATTATTATCTGCCATTTTTTATTGCTTCGTCTACTTCTCCGTGACTATTTGCAATAAATAATCGTCATCGAATCAAGTGAAAGACGACGGAGCTTTTAGGAAACGTTGTGAAATGGGGAAAAATGAGCAATTAATTCAATTAACCTATAAAGTTAATGCTCTTTGTTCGATCTTTGTCTGTATTTAGGCATGCGCTGCGATGATGCATGATGTTGCGGTGCGTTGCAGCTAGTCGTTGCCAATCTTTCAAAATCTGCGCTTGCTTGTTTTGTTGCATAACAACTTGTTTTGAAAATTTTTATTTCGGTCGTCTTGAGAAGTAAGTGGTAGAAGACATTTGCATGTGTGTAAATATATGGACTCTTTTCAAGTCAATTGGAAACAGAGTGGGAAAAATTTGTACCAACCTTTGTTTTCATGGGAACCACACAACTGAATCCAAAACAAAATGTTCCGAGGAAGGGGCTACTTTTTTATACGTTTCTACTACACTCGAGCTTCCGCTCAGACAAAAAAAACACGAGTTGCTGCTAAATTCCAGTAAACTGAACACTTTAAAAAAATTCAATCACAAGTTTCTTTTCGTTTCACCTGAAACCGAGTAAAATGAAATTTTGAACACACCAATTTTTTAAAATAACACACTTAATTAAAAGCTCGTTGATTCTTTTTTTAAATTAAATTTTCTTCCTAGTTCTTTGCAAACACACGTTGTTTTCAAAAGTTGAAGAAATCACTGGAAACAAATCCGTTTGCCCCCTCTGTCAACCTTGTTGACCTAGCTGTTTAATATCACCACCACCGCCACCCTCACCACCGGGCACAGAAATTTGTTCACTGGAGAAAAATAATGAAGGAAGAAACTTTTAATGATTACAAGTCCTGCTGAACTCGCGACTATTGTCTGTTTGGAATGGTCGAGTGGAGACAGACAACTGACACCAAGTGCACCGTTCCACTCGGTTTTTCAGTGATTTGCAATCAAGTCAGGTGCAGCAAGTGAGTACCCAGCAACAAATAATGTAACATCGCGTCATCATCGCCACTCTTCTATAATCGACCTTATGTTCTGAAAGTGTCCAAGGAGCAGAAGGAATGAGACAATCAGCAGCATCAGCATCGCCACCACCACCACTACCATCATCATTATCAACATAACATTATTATCATCTTCTTTTTAGCATCTTTATTATTATTATTATTATTTTAGTATGGATCTTTTTTTTTCTTTAAGAAAAAAAAATCTGCATGCAGGCTTTATACTTAAATGATATGTGTCCCTTATCATCATTTATCTGTATCCATCCACAATCACATCACATCATCATCCCACTCTGCTCATTCATCTGGCAATAATAGCACTTGTTCATCGTGAACATGGTATTGTTGCAGTATGATCTATTATGTAGTATTTAGTAACATGTCGTTCCTGCAGTATCCTCTTCTTGTCGTCCTCCTCCGTTATCATAATCATGATCGTCATCCTCCTCCTCCATTCCATCTTCTTCTAGTCTTCTTCTTCTTCGTACTGCTCATCTTCACTACCAAACAACATGAGCAATAACAACAATAACAAAACAACAAGTAATTTTACAGTAAAGTAGCACAAAAAAGGAGTAGGTACCATTCGACGTGCATGCCTCATCATCATGGGTAGCCCTTTGTGATCGTCGTTGTCACCGTCACCCTAATCGCCATTCTCTTATTATTATTATTATTATTATTATTATTATTATTATTATAGGCCACACTACTACTACTATTACTACTTCTATTACTACTTCTAGTAGTAATACTGCTCCATTCCCCATCCCATCCCCGCGTTTATCTTCTTGCATTTATTATTATAAGCCTTACGTGCGTGACGCGTGAACTATACACTTATCCCTTTTTCCATCTCATTTAACTTTTGCACATCTTCTTCTCCTTCTTTTTTGCATAAACTGCCCAAATGAACGAGCATCTCTAGTACATTAGCAAATAATCGCATTAAAACACTTTTTCATTGTTTTGCTATCATTATTATTACTTTACATTTTGCTATCCATTGCATATTATATACACACACAAATTTCAAATTAAATGTATGTACACCTATTCAAATATTTAATGTCTCCAACATCGCCATTCTTCACATTTCTGGCAAATTTCCATTGACTACAAGGCATATTTTAAGAAGCCGTTAAAAATTCCTTGGTGACTCTGAACTCTTCCTACCTCAGAAGCACCCTATAGTGACTTGTTCAAGTATTAGTATTTATTTTCTAGCATTTATTCACCACTACTACTAGTCAGTGAGCAAATTGTATTCTATTTTAATCAGAAATAGAATACATTATCATAGTGACGGGTGGTGAGCAGACAAAGTACCTAATGCCCTGTTCTGCTGTACTCCATCGCAATAATAAAAAGAGGAATGAGGCACTGAATATCTCAAGATTTTTTTCAAAAATTATGCCAAAGGGTCTTCTTCTTTGTTTCTTTCTCCCTCTCTCTCTCTCTCTCTCTCTGCAAAACTGCATCTCTTATCATCAGCAACATCATCACTGTCTCATCATTACATTTATTTCTTGCCACTACCACCATCAAATACAACAACAGATCACTTGACTGGCATGATTTACCTTGCTTCTTCCTTCGTCACAATTACACGCATCACACAAGCTTAATTATACGCTCATCTCCTATTTTTTTGCGTGGTTGGCTACTTTTAAATGTATTTGCTTACCTAAAAAATCATGGCAATGATAACAATATTTCTTTATCATCATCATCTTCGTCTATTGTTGCAGTAAAAATGAATATATGTATATTTTTATATGCAATACATTTGAGTAGGTGCATATTTATGTGTTGAATTTGATCACTTTTAATTGTCCTTTTTCATCTTTTCCCCTTTCATTTTTTTTCTTTATCTGTCGGCATTTACGGTCCATGGCCTGCTATTTATTGGAGGCTTACTACAATTTCTATGTAAACTATCAAAGTCACCACTGACTGGAATCATTAGTAATTGCATTCCATGGCAAAGAGACAGAGAAAAAAACAGGTAACAATTAATACTTTGCCATCATCAGTCATTAACAACGCTTAACTATTCTACTCTTTGACTTTTTATACAAAAAAATCCATAATTAACTTATCCATCCTTATCATCATCATCAACATCATCATCATCATCTCATCGTAGGCATCATCATCATCATTTTCAACTTGTTTAGTTATATATCAGTACAAAATTCCTAGTTTCATTTGTCCATTCTATGTGTCATTTTATCAAAGCATATTTAATTGCATCTTTTCAACAAAAAAAAACAAAAAAGAAGCCGGATTGATTGATGGATCGATCAAGCGTGTTGGTATGGGGTGAAATGCCAAGCAATCGCACGACCACTATTTAATTTAGAAAAATCTAGAAAAGAACTACACAGCTATTGCTGTGCTGCTAATATTGCTGCTTCTGCTATTATTCTAGGTGCAAGCACTACCACCACTAATAAAAGATGATCACGCTATAAGGTGTCCTGCAATGTTGATATTTTGACTGCGTAATTTAGGTTGTAGGTAAGTTGACAAGTCAGAAGATGACATGACATTATGACATGGGACATGCACAGTTTGCGTGCAAAGAATACACAAACGACAGCAACACAACAACAGTCAAAATAGAATAAAATGAGGAATAATAATAATATGATGAGGAGGATGATGATGACTATCATCGTCATCATCATCTCACCACGAATCACCAGGATCACAGCTTGTCAATAAAATGCAATTCAATGATTTGATTAGAATTATGTATGTATGTACATTGTACATACATTCATAGGAGCAAAACATGCTTGCCTCCCAAAGTGTAGTCCTTTTTAGCACTGTAACCAAACACCCTATATAGCCATTCTACATAATATAGTAGTACTATAGCACCACCACCTGTACCTCCTCCTCCATCAAAGGTCTTCCACTACATGATGCATGTTTCAAAATGATGTTATCATTTATTATCAGCGAAAAGTAATCAAAGCCCTTTTTGTGTTTCACTTAAAATTGAGCTTGTGTGTGAATGCTCTAGCTGGCATGTGTACATGAATATATTGAAAATATGGAGTGCAAGAACATCAACATTTTTTTTATAGCACGCCATGTAGTACTACTACTGGCTGCTGCTGCTGCTGCTGTGGCATGAATTATCATCAGGTATTATTATTGTGCCATTAGTAGGTGAACTGATAATAATGATAGCAGTGCTAATAATAAAATAACGATTTTTTGATGATGATGAGTACCCTTGAAATATCATCTTTCCTCTTTACATCGAGATCGATTATTATTATTATTACTTGGTCTTTTACTTTTTTGTTTTTGGTCACATTTTGGAAGAGATGTGCGTGTGTAAGCGTGCGCACACGCATGCATACATAATATTATAATATTCCTACGGCCAAAAGTAAAAGAAAAGAAATGCACACTTTTTATTATTACCCTTGCCAGAGACACGGCCGCATATTTATCAATTGCATAGCAAAGTAATTATTATCAAGAAGGCGCCCAGCACCAGAAAATATTTATCCATTAAAAAATGTCTTAGAATTGGAATGTCATGTAGATAAATAAATAGGTAAACAAGCATGTATTGAATGATCACCTTTATCCTTTTTATCAGCTAGACAATGAAGTAGAAGACGAAGAAAACGTGAAATAAATTCAATGTACACAGCAATAAATATTTTCCTGTTGAAAAATGTTTTAAGCACAAGTCTAATACAAGTAAAATGAGGGAACGATGCGATTAAGATGGTTTATAATGATGATAACGATGATATAATTATATAAAAAAGGGCAATAAAAATGGCAAAAACGTTATTATTTTTAGATTAAAACGTAGCGAAAGTTATTGAATTATAGGTAATTTCATTTGGATTGTCTGTCTGGATCTAACAAACTTGTCATCTGGGTTATAAAAAAATTTTTTTTTCGTTCTAGACAAACTGACAGTTTAACACTCTACCTAGTTGCTCATTTAAATATAGATTCTTTTTGTCTGGCTACTTTTCTGCTTGCGTATTTACAAAGATGACTTACTTTTGTGCACGTCTGGCCATTTGCTTAGTACCCATCACCAGCCACAACGGACGGAGGGAACTTTTGTCGTGACTTATCACTTTCGTTTTTTATTCTGTGCAGTTTAACTATTCATATCATTAATAATATCACGGTGTAACAATAACAATAATATTGTTTTTTTTGCGAAGAGCAGTGCTTTTACCACCACGACAAGTACCAAGTACCATTATTATTATTATTATTACCATCATCATCATCATAACATCTACGTACATGCATATAACCGAACCAAATAAAATAATATGTATTATAAGAAAGGTCAATTTTTAAAGCGGCTAATTGTCATGACAATGTAAACAACAGGTAGAGAAGAGCAAATGATAGATATGATATTATGATGCTAGTTGGAGTAGACAGGACATGGAGATAATAATATATAATATTATAAAAACTTTACCCATTGTATATTCTTCTCTGTCGTGTCATGTCAGGAGTCAATCAAGATGACCTGCAGTTAGCCTGCACAAAATGTTTTACTTGGCATTGTATGAAAAAAAAAAAACGCAAAGTGATGATGAATCAGGCCAGGCCAGAGAATATCATCTACCTGCATTATCATCATCATCATCATCAGCGTTATAACAGATAGATAACATATTATATATGCGTCGCCTATTCATAAAGATTTACATAGTTACCTACACACATGCATTTTTTTCTGCTTGAAGGTTACTGGCATGTTTGATGATGCATTTATCATCCAAGGAACAGAGATGATGTATGGACTATATAGGCACATAAGTAAGTAGCTTTGCTGGGTATAGGTACATATTATTATATTATTATATTATATCCTTTGAATTTTAAAATCTTTTAACGGTATAATTTACCATAACCAAACTAATGGCATTGTTGTGGCAGTTGTGTGTGGTGGTGCTGACAATTTTAAACGGGGATGGTTGGAAGACATTCTTCTGATTTTGGCGTCATGGCAAATCGTTTTAAACAAAAGTAAAGTGCATACCTAATACATTGCTACTGGCACGCTGCACTTGCGCTGTTCTGCGACTGAGCAAGCGGTATCAACAACATCAACTCAATCAAATGGCACTTAACGCCATGTTTGATGTACTTGATGAGCTTGGTGTATGGTACTTCTGATGACTTGTGTAAGCTTGCGCTTATTCACCACGTGAACAAGGTAGTAGCTAGCAAGTAGTATTTTTAGTGGCAGGACTAGTGTAACTGACTAACTAAAAATACAGGTGAGTAAGTGAGTGAGCACTTTCATTTTCATCAGCTTGATGTCATAAAACTGGTTAAAATATTGCCATGTACATACAGAGGACTACTACAACAAGTACCTGGATCACCTGTAGACTAATGATGACGGATTAAATCAATTGCTGAGGAAAAAATCTTATTGTTTATTTATTTATTTATTTATACACCATGTTTTTATTACCAATTATATGTCCTCTGACATTTCGTGCAATTTCTTGTGGAAGCAAAAAGAAATGGAAAAAGTTTTAAGGGTGCAAACACACACGTCATTCATTGGCTTTTTGCAAAATAAAATGCATTGGAATTACAAATTGGAAAGAAGAAGAAGAAGCAACTTGTCTTCTCTGTCAATATCACGTCAATAATTACATACTAACTTACTCACCTTTCAGAATTAGAGAATGTACTCAATGTTGCGTGAGGTACAGTGATGAAGATGACACCAAATTATAATGTCGCTGTGTGTGTGTGAGTGTTTTGTGTCCGTAAAACTGGGTGTCCTTTGTTTGCCCGTCCATCTATAAAAATTGTAACCCTGCATGATTTCTTGATACCCTTTTCTCATTTTTTTCCCTAAACATTTTTATGAATACTCAATTTTTGAACTGATTGGCTGATTACTCTCTTTGTTGCTGTTTTTGGGTACCGTGCGGTAACAGCTGTAAACCTTATTACTAAAAACGTACATATTCCAAGAAATTTGCTCATCTCATCATGATTCTTCCAAAAAATCAAAATTATATATCTGTGCCAACGCAATGAACGAATGCGGTAGTAATGTGGATGTGGAAAAATGTCGAACAAAAATAATAATAATGAAGGGGGTGTTCATATTTTTATTTTTATGTTAAAATGTAAAAAAATACTGTGTTTTGACAATGTTCCGTCTTAAATTGCGTGCTAGATCATGCAAATGCATACATAAAAAGGGAAAATAAAAGAATGGGGAAATGCACAGAAAATACTGCCAATTTTCTCAATCCATTTTGTTTCAACTATATATTACGGTGTAATAATTACAGGAAGATTCGGTATCAGAAAAACCAACAAATGATATATTTTTAAAAAAATTTTTGTAAGAGTACCAGAAGCTTTTTTTATGTTAAAAAATAATAAAAAATGTACCTAATATAGCATTAATGATGCATTATCTCTACTTAACGTTTACAAAAAAACCTATTACCTAAAAGTGTACGACTTTACTCCTAATTTG
This sequence comes from Sinhomidia bicolor, assembly GCA_027743785.1. Lineage (NCBI taxonomy): Eukaryota > Metazoa > Arthropoda > Collembola > Entomobryomorpha > Entomobryidae > Sinhomidia > Sinhomidia bicolor. The sequence continues at coordinate 12,670 of JAHZMT010002404.1, forward strand.
GCAGATTCTCAAAATAAATCAAGCTCATTAAGTCAAAAATGTCTTGTTCATATTTTTTAATCAACCATTTCTACTCTGCTTCTAAGCAGAAAATTAATTTTTTCCCCTTGAATGAATTAACAATGCTAAAAGCATATTATGCAGTTTTGCTTTTTTTACAAATTACAATCACACATAAATTGCATTATTATTATTATTATTTATTTCCATTGTTCCTAAAATTCTATTCTGAAATGATGTACTTTCTATTTACTCGTACAAGAAAAATCCAAGTACTCATAACGACTTAATTAAATTTATTCAAATGAAAAGCTACCCAAAAAATATGTTTATTTAAACTTCTCAAAACGCTATGATATACTGACAATATACGTAAGACTGACGCCTAAAGGCATGTAAAAATAATTGGATGATTTAAATGAATACGATACAAATACTGTTAATAATAATAATAATATATTTTCGAATTAATAAAATAATGCAGCTCTTCGTTTTTATTGCATTTTATTAAAAGATAAGAAAAAAATTGGATAGTTCTAAATAAACAAACAAGAAAAAAAATCCATTGCCGTTCAACAATCTAATATGACACTATCCTTGTTCTCCGACAAATGACTGTTGTTGTTGAGTGTACGTGCGTACATCAGAGCAAGAAAAAGGAACGTTTGGTTTACTTGACTGCATTATTCGATGATTATCCAATTTTGCAGTTATTTTCATTTATTACTCAAATTACTAAACTGCCATTACTACTACTACATGCTTGTGTCTACCCACATTACATTATTCCCTCCTCCTAGCTTTAACTTTCTCACTGCTTATTACTGCTGCTGCTGCTGCCGTTTCTTTCAATTGTTATTATCATTGAATTTAAGAATAAAGTAGCTGCCATCTCCTTTTTAAGAATAAAAGCAGCAAAAAATATTAAACAATGATACTACAACTAACTGTGTGCCTGTTGCTGCTGCTGCTACTGCCACTACTACTAGGTACCTGACAATATCTCTCATAATTATGATGATGATTTTTTTAAGGTGGGTAAAGTACACAGTGGACATCGATTCGAGAATCATTTGATTAACTACCAAGAATGCTTGACAAAATCTAAAGAATACATTATAATTCTCCTCTTTGCATTTATACATTTTCAATAAAAGCCCTTCATCATCATCATCAAGCTGCAAGTCAAGTCGTTTAGACTATCCATCAATTCATCTGAAGAAATTCACCAAAAAAGTGTAAATATTTTTGATACTTGAAGAAAAGTTGACAGCACGACTTAAAGTGTCATCATTACCATTGTCAACCCTAATTTATCCAAGCTTGGTTTACACGTGAAGAATGCATTTTTGTGCATTTGCATATAAAAACCCATTGCAATTGTTGTTTATTATTTTTTTGGGCAGCATACGCAAGCATATTATAGTAGGTACTCCATCTTGTACTTGTAAAACCATAACTAGCACAAACTATTTAAATAAATAACACCCCAAAAATATTCTAGACAAGTCAAACACCTGAGTTGCCCTTCCATTCAAAATATTTTTTTGATACTTGGAGACATGACATGACGACGGCAAAAAAAACGAAGAAGATGGCCCGTGTACTTGAAATTGAAATTATAGTGCATCCATAATTCACTACGTGCAACTTTTTTTCACTGCATGTGCCGATCATATTTTTTTAAAAGCATGCGTTTGTGGGTGGTTATATTTTGACTACAAATGCACTAGCATGGACATTTTGTATTAAAAAAATAATAATAGTAAGCAATCATTATCCTGCCATGCACAAGTAGTTGCATCAAAATGATGCAGCACAGCGACATGAAAATAACTGCAAACACACCGATTTTATTGGACAGGATAATTGTACACTGTCAGACATTGCCATGACAACAACGTCACGTCGTCGACGGGCAACTTGAAGTTGTGCAAACAGTAAACTCAAACATTACTTTACTCAACAAATATTTTTACATTACCAAAAACAGCACAGTCACATTGCAGTTAACTGTGTGTGAGCAATAGTTAAAATCGCAGGGTAAACAGCTTAAAAATAAAAATAAATACATAAATAACATATTAGTCTTGTTTGTGGTAAATCATAGCAAAACAAAATAATATATTTGTATGTATGTACATTCTCACCACTTATTATTGTATATTAGGATTAGATGTATTTTTTTACTACACAGTGGTGGTGAAGTGACAAGTTCATCTGAAAATGCACCATTATTCCTTTTTTTAAATAATGAGTATTGAAATGGAAAGGTACTACTCTTTCAACAACAGGGCTCTTAATTCGGATGCCTCTGCACTACTACTACTACTACTACTACACTATTCATCTTTCAGGCGTCTTGTCATCATGGTGATTTGATTAATCACCAAAATAAATATATTATACTAGTAGCGAACCTTGGGATTTGAAAAAAAAGTTATGTCACCAATTTGCAACTACCACCACCACCGCCATTCTGCTTGTGCTACCATATAAAGATTTCAAGTTTTCAGCAGGATATTGATTGATTGTATTTAAGGGTCTCTCTCTCAAAATGAATACGACGACGACGATGAAAGAGTGACCAGAATGCAGTTAAATTATTTTACAAATAGCGGCTGAAAATAATAATAATAAATAATGCTGCTGTGATAAGTAATTAATACAAGGTAAGAGAAAAACGAAGATGGCATTTGAAACGTTGTGTGTGCAACTGTTTGTTGCTTTAATGAGCGAAAACGAGAATTTTTTAAGAGGCTTAGCAAAAAAAATTTGTTATTTTGTTGTCACCTGTCTCTCTCCCTCCCTCTCTCTCTCTGCTTCATCCGTACTTGGCTAATAATGAGGATGACGACGATGGGAATGGGAAGGAAGAAGAAGAAGAGGAGCTTGTTAAAAGTTTTGATGTTGTAAGTTGACACTGTTAACAATAATAATGTTATTATTATACAACAACAAGTCACTTTAGTGCTGCGATGCCGCTGCTGCTACTGGCTATCATATCAGACTCACTAATTACTTATCAGCCCACCATCATCATCATCATCGTCACTAAAACTTTTTAGAATCATTATCAGAATTGAAGAATTCTTGTAACTGGCTTACCCATTCAGCACGGCTACGGATATATATGTAATATTATTATTATATGTATGCATTTTTTTGAATTGATGCTGATGCTGCATCACGAAAACATTATGTTTGGTTGGTAATAATAAATAAATAAAACTAGGTACACGCATGAATACATATGCTTGCAAGCGTTCAGTGTTGGTGACATAATTTTGAAGCTGTGTGTGTACGTGATTGCTTATCTTCAAAATTATTATTATTATAAAGTCAATGAGTAAAAAAAGGGACTGCGTCCGGCGCTAGCATTCATTCTGATCTCTTAATTTGCTCATTTGACTCGTGCGGGGAGTGAGAGGGAATGTAAAAATGTGCTGTTAAACTTTGATACTTACATGCCTCTAATGCTTGATTTAATGATTATCCGCAGCAATTAATAACTCCTTTTATATATATATACTATCTTTTTTTGTTTCTTTTTGTACTTTAAGCGGCATGTTATATGTTATGTAATTTTTTTACAGAAAAAATAGGCAGTTAAGTAATTACAACAAGAAAATATTTAGTTGAAAATTAAAAAGCCCTTCTCTCAACTCTCTCAAGGAAATTAACTGCGAGCGATGTACTTCTTATCAAAATAAAAACATATAAATTCTTTTTAATTTTTTTCTTCTTCTTCGTCTCCTCATCTTCTTCTGGGTCGTCTTCTCGCATTCTGACAACGTTTCATAATGTTATTAATATTATATTAAGTTGTTGTTTATAATATTTTATTTTTATCTGTGGAATCCTCTTGCCCGAGTGAAACATAATTCATTTTGATGATAAAAAAGGATAAAAGACAGATTTTTAATTAACGTCACAATGGGAGTGCTTTATTGGTTTTATTTCCATAAATGTTGATACAAGTACAGTGTGTCTGCTTGGCTGATGTCGTAGTCAATACCTTTTTTGATGAAGGCGATAAGACGTGGAGTTGGATGTTTGAAAAAAAGAACAAAAACAGAGAGCAAATATTTAATAATAAAAAAAGTGTTAAAGTTGATGGCTAACCGATTTGACTAGACTTACCTAATAAATAGAGGACGTAACTTGATGTGCCATCTGTTTGGGCAGTTCTTTCTTGTGCATTTTATTTAGCCTTTGGTGTCTCTTATCTAAGAAGAGAAGTATGTAGTTTGTTCATCAATTTAATTTGTCGTTGATGCCATTTCATTACTACGATAAAGAGAGATGGTGACTTTAACAATAACAATGGAATGCGCACTGCAAGTCTATTTCCACTGGGCACTTTTTTTATTATTCTTTTACTATACAACAATATGTAATTAACAATTATTCCATCTTTTAATCAGTTAATATACCTACACCAAAACGAATTTGTCATTTTGCTTAAAGTTTTTGAAATGACATTATTATTTACGAATGGATGGACACTATCCCTTTTTTTGCTTAATTACCACCAAAACTCCCCCTACCTTGGTAATCTTGCTAAATTAAGTTTTGCCTGTGACGACGACACTAGACTAGTGTATACTTTATGGCGCGGTTCTTGCTCAAACTAACAAGTAAGTATGGCGTAGGTACGTGTTAATTATTTTGCTTTCAGATTAAAAAATCCTTCTCGGACAAATCTATAGTTTAGTTGATCATAACGTTATAGATTTTTATTTCCCATTACTTTTGTCATTGTTATAAGTAAGTACTGTGTACACAGAGTTTGGAGTTGGGTTGTTGTGGTAGACCTTGAAATATAGGTATATGCATTTATTTGCAGTTCTATATTACAGGTCACTGGATCTATTACAAAATATTTGCCTATATTATGTGGTTTGCGATTGATGATCAGTTAAAAAGATGGTCGTCGTAGTAACAACAACGACTACTGCTGCAACAAGCAACCGTAAAAAGAAAGGAACTGGTGTGGTAGGTATATGGTGTATGGCTAAAGAAGAGGCTATTTCATAACAACTTGTCGTCGTCGTCGCTCGTTTTGCCGTTGTCCATCTTCTTTTTCTTCGTCGTCAACATAATAATAATATATAATTTATATATAATCGTCTCAGTTATAACATTTTCACAACACAAAGCAGCAATAACAATAACTGTAATGTTCTATCACTCCATATTGTTTATAGTTACAAGTGCAATGCATCACACCTCCCTCCCATCTTTTTTCTCGTCGTCGTCATCATCATCATCATCATCACGATGATCAATCAACTTCCAAAAATTGACAAGGGATTACATTCTTCTTCTTTTATTTTCATTTTTTTTGGTATGTACTCGTCACCGTACTCCCTAAATGTTTTATTTGTTTCATTTCTTGTTGCTGAAAATGCTCAAAAATATATTTTAAAAAAAGTTCTTGGTTATCCCATAAATATTATTTTATTACTTTAAAAATTCAATTTAGTTCAATTTAGTTAAATGCTTGCTGGGCACAGAAAGATCATAAATGACAGCAAAACAAGTATGCGAATATTGACGATATATTGTTCAACACCACACCAGTGTGATAACAAATAGACTAGATAA
>JAHZMT010002405.1:0-17264 GCA_027743785.1 Sinhomidia bicolor
GTTGTAAAAAAATCTCGAGAGTAACAAATGTTTGTGTGAAGATGATAATAATGCTAGTAGTGGTAGCAGTTATTTAGATGATAAGAAAAAAAAGCATTAAATAGTTCTCCTTTTTTGGCTTTCTTTGGGAGAAAAACCTCTAGAATTTCTGCTCTGCTGCTGGTGGTGGTGGTGGTTCTACTACTGTAGTGGTTGGTTGGTTTCGGTTTGGCGACAGTGATGGTGGTAGTGGTGATGGTGATGTGGTGGTGGTGGTGGCAATTGTTAATATTATTACTAGTATTAAGATGATCTTCATCGAGTTGTGTGGTAGAATATCCACTTGGCAGCTTGAAGAAACAGCTTGGACGAACGAACGAACGAACAAACCTCTTGTTCTTCTTTTCCTTCTTCTTTTTTTTTAGTTCCAACGGTGTTTGCACAACGTTTCCCCTTCTTTCCAAATCGTGCTTCATATTATTCTTCCTCTTCTTCTTTTAATCTTCTGAGTCTTGTAGATAAAATATTGCGAATTGAGTAATTGCAGTAGTAATAGTAGCAGCAGTAGCAGCAGCAGTTACACAGAGTAAGTTAGCTGTTGTCGTATGTCTGTCTGTCTGTCTGTTGTGCACGTTCAACGTGCATACATACTTACTTCCATCATATTATAATACTTCAGTTTTTTTATTGAACAACACGAGTGGGTCGAGGAAAGTGAAGAAATGAAGTGTTTCACGTGATGAGAAGAACAAATTTTTAGTTATTTAGTTTTCCTTAAGGTCTTAGCTACCGTTAAATCAAATTCCAAAGTATCCAGCTATTGTTGTCACCAGTATTACGGCCAGTATTAGTAGGCATATCATGATCATAATCTTCTTCTGCAAAGATTCACAAAAATATAAAAAGAAAATATGGGTATTAATTAGCTTTTGATTTTTATGAAAAATATTATTAAGACTTATTATTATTATTATACAGTAGGCAGTCGATTTAATTACTTTTTTATTATTAGTAATCTTAATCTTATGAGTAGTATGCTTTTAAACAAACAAGGTAAAATAATGGAATGTGAGTGAACACTGTCTGTCTGGTTGCTGCTCTACTTATTGAAGTCAAGCTGCTAGACTTGAGTCGGGTTGTGTGTCTAATTAATTACAACCTTTTAAATGAGAGTAATGAGATCAAAAAAGGGTAGTAGGCACATGAACTTGTTACCTGGAGACAAGTAATAAAATTTAATAAGTAAAAACATGCTGGAATTTTCAGCTACTCTACTGGATACTGCGCATTTTGTATCCAATTACACAACAAGTTGATTAAACACTGTAATCATTTTTTTCAGAGAAGAGCTCTTTTATAGTCTAATAATAATATATTAGTATAGTACACTGCTAAGCAAAAAAGGTGGAAAAAGTATTCTCTCACGATCCGCCACCCCAACCAACCGAAGGAGTAAGAGCGTCATCGTCATAGCATGCCTGTGTATGTGTATGTGCTTCAACTCTAGAAACTTTCCAGCTGCTAACCTGGGGTTATTTTAGTAGCGAAATCTGTCTGAGAAAACTTGCAAAAATTAATTTTCATTCCCTTGGTCTCGGTCAGGCCACTGTTTTTGTTAAACAGTCTCTCTGAAATCAACTTTTTGCATTTTTGCGAGAAAAAAAAACCAACCCTCCGTTCGTCTCTACTCTTTCTTCTTCCCTGAAAGCAACATGCAGAGCGCTGTGAACGTGAACTTTTTAACTACCTAACTATAAATCATGCATTTTCTCCCATCTGTTGACAGTAACCCGAGAGAGAGAGAGAGAGAGAGAGAAAAGAATTGTAGCTAAAAGCAAAGCGATTCCCACTGCTCTTTGTTGATAAAAGTTTTTTTTTGTCTAATGGTGAATATAAGTCTACATCTGCTTCTTTTCCTTCTGAAGAAAGTCGAGGAAAAACATGTAACTAACAATTAAAAACAAGATGCTCATTTATTTCCTCTCCCTATGGGAAAGCAAAACAGCCAAATTGCAATCGTTTATTTCAAAAGTTCATATATATATTTTTTTATCGCAGAGAAATTTGTTCAACTCAAATGTAATATGCTAAGGCATAAATCAGTTGGTTGGTTATATATTTTTTTTCTAGCAAATTTTTACAAACAAGTTTACTTATTTTTGTTGTGTCTACTACTTTGAAATTATTGCAAAACTTGCCTTCTTTCAATTTCTTGTACGCACACCGCCCTTTTTTCTCTTTTACTCCTTACTAGTTCTCTGAGAAAGCAACAAATTATGATGAAAGCTGAGTCAATAAATGAAGCAAAGTAGACAAACAACACACAGCGACAACAATAACTTGTAATTGTCATGTCATTATCTGGCAAAGCGCATTTATTACGACAGCCAGCAACAGCAGCAGCAGCAGCAGAGAAAAGCATTTTTACTGTCATGTCAGTTGATATAAAAAGCCTTTTTAAATGTAAAGAAGTTGGGGAGAGAAGAAAGAGAGAAAGAAAGAGATCAGCATGTAGCCAAGCACGTTCCTTAACTGCTTCCCGGAAAGAAAAACAAGCCTCTTTTCTTTTTTGAATTCTCTGATGGATTTATGTTGTGTGCGTGCGTGCTGGTTGCTGGTTGCTGCCGGAACGTGCTACATGCTAGCTAACACTTTCGTCGTCCCCTTTTTCTCCCTATTTTTTCCCTTTGTACTATATTCTACTAGCTCCCTTCTCTATCTTCCTTTCCGACTGTGCACTTGCCCAACTAAACAAGTAATCCCCTTTTAAGGACAGCACAGGCAAGCAGTATTCAGGAAAAAAGGTAAAAGATTAATTCTTTTCAAAATTCCCTACAAAAGTAGTTTTTTTTCTTGGTTGAACATATGTGTAGAAAAAAATAAATATATATATTCCTTTTTGCACAGCTATTTTTTTTACTAATTGATGAACTAATTGCATTTTTTTTGCATACGCAGCGGTTGCGTTTCATACATATGTGATGTATTTTATAAATACGACAAGTCTACTTTTGGTGGTTGCTACACAGTTTGAGTTAGACGGACCTGTGCACAGTCGAGAGTCAACACACGTTTATTGAGTACATATTACATTCTGTGTCTATAGAAACTCTTTGAGTGATGGAAAGCAGAAAAACTTACTTTGAAATTTATAAATGTCTACAATGCAACGGAAATATCTAATAATAATAACAACTTTGTTAACAATAATAAAACCGTCCGTTTGTAATAATCGTCTATTTTTTCTTTTGTTCTCTAATTCGTCTCTTGTCTCTTTGTCCATTCAAGCAGTTGGTAGTGGCACTGGCACATGCTTTTCTTAGCAAAGCTTCCTCACTTCCAACTGAAACAGTATGCACACACAAGAGTACGCTTTACGTGGACTAATATTTAATGTTGGTTACGGCAGAAAAAAAACGTTGGTTTTACTTTTCTTATTCGCGAGCTGTGCCTTTTAAATTCTACAACAGCAGCAGCAGCAGCAGCGATACACAGTTTCTTAACAAAATGGCAAATGGGTAGCGCCATAAAATAAGACTGTCTTAAAATGAAAAAAAAACTACATTTAAAATTACGCATATGGCATCAGAGTGTTTGCTTTTTATAAAAAAAATATTGTCATAATATTTAATTGAGTACATTAACTGTGGCGTTTATATAGACAGGTTTATATAAGCATATTAGGGAAATGAATCCATGTTTCCACTTGCCGCTCTTTCACTGTAACCATGTATATACTTTGCTCAATCTTTGTTCCTGTTTATCTTTCACTTGTTGTTCGCTGGAAAACTCTGTAAATTTCATTTTCCCTTCTTTTACACTTGCTTCATCCAACACAGAGCGAGAGAGGGAGAGAGGCTAGCTCAAAGAGTTTCGAGAGAGAAGGATGAAATTGAATTTACAAAATGTAATGTTTTGCATCAAATTATAGAGTGTGTGTCCTGTTCTACAATGTACTCAAAATGAGGCAATAATGGATTGGGTAGCAGCCAAGCCTCCTTTGAAATATGTATAAAATGAGTAATATTTTATTCATTTGGAGCGACCAGCATCTGAAATGTGGAAAGAATTAAAAGCAGCAGCAGCAGCTTTAGTAGTAAGAGCTGAGCAGCGAGCAGAGCAGCAATTTGGGCTCTTTGTAGCACAAACATTGTAACGAGAAAAGTGCTGTGAGTTTTTTTTTTGTTGTACGTGAAAGCAGTTCATGTTCATGGTGCACTGCTGCTGTTGTATGTATGTACTGCTGGCGTAGTAATGTATGAAAGTTGAACTGAAAAAAAGCATAATATTTTACAAGTATTATAATCGTGGAAGGAGCAGTGAAGGAAAACAGGATCATGAAATTAAACTGAAACGTCTAAAAGTATATAGAATAAATCATTCTTCTCTCTCTCTCTCTCTGCTGATCGTGATTAGCAATTCGATTCATTGAGCAAACGTGGGGAATCTCTTTGTGCCCCATATGTACATACACGTATGTACGTAGATAGATTTACATTGTGTCTTGTCTTCTCCACCACCACCACCACCACCACTACTCCATTCAAATCGATAACGAGTTGCTTGAATTGAGTACATTTCTAGTATATTATTACCGATTGTTAAGTACTACAGCGCGGTGGTAGTATGTGGCAGTACTTTTCTTCCCCGAACAACACAAAAAACGGATCTATTTAGCATTTTACGTGAAAGCAGCAGTAAACACCTTCAAGTAATTCTTCCGGTAAGGCTATTAGCTCTATAGACAGACCCAGAGTCGTATACATTTTTTTCCCTTCTTCCCCGTCTTCTTTTCTCCTCTCGTCTTGTTTCTCGGGCATGCAGTCAGTCAAATCGTTTTATTATTTCTTCTTTTTCTCTTCAACTAAACTCGTTTGGAAAAAAAAGAAAATGTGAAATGTAATTTTACACCTCACCAATCCTTTCCCTTTCTACCTTTCTTTATTTTTTTGCTGAGACTACTGACATGTACTACAATTACTTTGTTAACACAATTTCTCTCCTTTTTTCGCCACAACTACAGAGCTTCCACTACTGATTTTACGCCTTTCCTCATTTTCACCATTATCATCATCATCCTCATCTCCGTCATTATTTTCCGCTCTTCCACTTTATTCATCCGCCTATCTGTCTACTTACCAAGGCAAATAAAATTGAAATGTACGTACGTCGGCAGCGGTGGCGGCTGTCGGTGGTGGTGGTGGTGGTGTAGAAGAATCTCCCTTTACCACCATCAACATCACAATAAAATAAACTTTTTTTTCTCCTTCTTTTCTCTCCCTTTCTTTTTATAAATCAACACTTTTATTCCTATTACTTTCATTACATGAAAACGCTTCACTTTTCACCCGAATGAAGAGCTAGCAGACCATGAAACAAACTCCAACACCAGCAGCAGCAGCACCGCTACCACCACCAACAACATCATTTAAAGTACAACAGCACTCAAGCAGTAAAGGGAAGCAGTACAGCAGTGATGCTGATGGTGATGACGATGACGAAGTAAAAAGCGTCAATGCAGCAGTTGTTTGAATTGAAAGCACTTTGTGTACAAAATCCCAAATGTTTCAATTAATCGAAAAGTATCTTATTTTCGGAAAAGATAGTGAAGACACGAGCAGCAGAAACAGTTGAGTTGTGGGGAGGAGGTGATGATGACGAAGATGATGGGGATATGAGCACGTATAAACATAAATATTATTTATCATCACACTACTTTGCCAGTAGCACTACATCCTTCAGATTTCTCCCATTTACACCAACTCCCATCTCCACACACTATTTATTTCTCTTTTTCTCCTCACACTACTGCCGTTGCTGACGATAATACAAGTTGATTTCTAACATTGCTCTTAAGGAGCAACGTTGTGTCCTAATCATTTCTCGCATTGAATGGAAAGGTGAACGAACACCCCATCTCCCTCGTCGTCATCGTCATCTAATTCTCAGCCTATTTCACTCTTTTCTTCTTCTTCTTCTTCTTTTGCAACAAGAAAGAGCAAACCAGAAACAAACCCATCACCGATGAACTTGTCGTGTGAGATTTTACCAGCGTCAGAGCACACACATGCACAAATGTATAGATACATACATTGCATTATCATCATCATCATCATCATACCACTCACACATTCTCCCTATTGCAAACTATTCTATTTTCTTCTTTACCCATATTCTGTCAAACTTCATTTCCTCTCGCTGGACGAGTACAAGGGAAAAGTGGGAGAGAAAAGTAGAAATTGGACAAGTAAAACAAGCCATGGACATCATCATCATCATCGCAGAGAACACCATATATATTATAGGTAGTTCTATAGTTTTTCTTCTTCTTCTTCTTCTTCTGTGGTCAATATGGACCAACATGAAGACGAACAGAGAAAGAGAGAGTTTATTTGAGTGAAAATGAAGAAAAAAAGATGTTTTCGTTTTCTTATTCTTCTCGTGTCAATGCTCTTCAAGTTCTGCTATTCAAGTTGTGCAAAAGGAAGTAGCCTTGCTGCTACTTCATAATATCCTTCTCCTTTTTTTCCCTCCTGTCTCCCCATCCCATATGTCATGTCTCACTTTTTCCCTTTTTTGTCCTTGCTATACTTATTTTTCATCGCTGTATTTTCATTATTATTATTATTATAGAGTCTCTCATGTGCAGTAGCAGCAGTAGCAGCATTAGTCCACCATGAATGTATCCCAACCCATATTCTTTCAATCGATTTCGCTGGCTACAATTTCATACCAGTTACAAATCTCACTTTATTGCTACTTGCTAAATATAAAAATATATAAATAAATAAATAAGTAACTTGGTAAAACCCTTTACCCTTTTTTTATTTTCTTTTTTTTTTAAAAAAGAAGGCTAGAATGGTGGACACGAATACAAGTTGGCAGAGTAGTTCATCACAAGCCAATGAATATATATAGGGGCTGATAATTCACAATATAAAATGGAACAAATAAGCTTTACAACGTTTTTTTTCTTCTTCTTCTTCTTCTCTATTTCTTTTGCGAACCTCTGTACTCGAAGATCCTTGAAATAAGTTGAAACAAATATGTGGATTGTTTCTAGCCGTGTTTCTCTTCAAGGACCAACTAGTAAACTCATTTCTCTAACAGCAAGACGCCACCACCCCACCATCTCTGTGGTGGTATGGCGGACGTAATAAGAAACTTGTTCAACTGTGTGGAAAAAAAATCATGGACTTGCATTCAAGCCACAAGACAGGAAGAGAGATTGTCTGGTAACACTTTCACTGTTGACCAAACAAGTGTGTGTTTTAGGAGAGTGCTGGTAGCAGAGCATAGAGAATAGAGAGAGAGAGAGAGAGAAAGAGAGAAATAGGATTTTCAGGTAGATTCATGAGAAGTCAGCCAACCAACCATTCAGGAAATAAATGGGACTTTTCGTATTCTTCAGCTATGATCCCCACAGTCATGCACCTGGTTGTACAAGGTATAAAAATTGTCTAGCAGCATGTCCTGTCCTCCTCTCTCTCTCTCTTCCTTGATTGCAACCACTATGGCCGCCGCACTACTACTACTACGACGACTACTACTACTATGCCGTTAGATTCAGCAGCGGTAATAGTATTCCCACCAACCCACCAACCAACCAACTAACCAACCAACCAATACTTCTGCCAACAAGTTACATCATTAGAACTTCCGGAGAAAGGACATGATTTTGGTACAATTTCGTAGAAAGCAGGCAAGAGGAAAATGGAAGCACCCAAGTCCTTCCCGTGGTTGCATTAGAGAACACTATATTGATTGGAATATAAATACATGCAAAAAGCGTGTGCTTTCACGGCTCCCACAGCTTTCCTGCCAACTCTTTTTTTTAATATTTTTTTTTGTATTCAGACTCCTCTCTGTTGGCAGACTTGAAGAACACAGGTGTCAACTTGTAAACGGGCTGGTACGATGCCACAATTAAGCATGACTTTTATCAAAATGGATGTAACTAGCATAATCTATAGGATCAACCGGTAGTCTATTTTGGTAGACGCAGCTTGAAAGAATCCTTTTCTCTACTTGTCAGAAGGATGTAGCGGATTTGTAAAGGGGTTGCATACCTCTCACATCATCATACACCGCGCAAAACTGAGAAAAAGCAGGCTTACATTTTATTTTATTCCCACCACACCTTTCCCTTATCCACTTTGCCGTTTTCATGAGGAGGATGATGATGATGATGATGACTGTTGCGTTAGAAAGGTAGATAAAAAAAAAATTTGTGAGGTAGTCACAGAAGAAACAACGTCAAAGTAGTTAAACAAGCTCGTTTTCTACTCATTCACCAGCAGCAGCAGCAGCAGTGGCAGCGCAGCAGTAAGATGAAAACGTTTGGGATAAAATGACAAAGAAGAACGGAAGTGCATACAGCATACATAATGTCGTCGTCTTTTTCTACCACTACTTCATCATCATCATCCATGCATGGTCTTTCTCTCTCTCTCTCTTTCTCTTTCCACTCGTTCAGCTAAAATAAATGCTCCAAATGACATGGTGCTTGCATGATGGGAAGAAAGGAAAATGAGAGCAGGATGCCGAACAAGACGAATAAAAGAAAGAACACGAGAGAAAAACCGTAGTAAATGTGCGAAAGTCTCTATCCATCTCTTACTGCTTATCATCATAATCTGTAGAAGAGAAAACGTAGTAGCAGCGAAATAATAAAAAAATAACAAGTTGAAACATATTTATAGTAGCGGCTGACTGGCTACTGCTGGCGTGCTGATGGTATTAAATAACGGTAGTCAAAGTTGAAAACGCCACTACGTTGTCATGACTACCAACGTCAATTCGGGTACTAAATAAGTACATCCGTTTAGTTTTTTTTATTTTTAGCTCATGATCCCGTTTTCAAATGTATTTTGATTAAATTTTTTTCTTCTTTATGGTAAGTACTCATATTTATTTGTACACAAGTGTCGAATAGCACATATACAAATGATTTGCGGTCACTAGAGTCAAAAAAGAAAGTCAGCCGATATTGTAAAAAAAATCTACGGCATTTCACATTTCCCCAATCAGGAAAAGGATATATGCATCTTAAAAGCATTGGCTTTGTAAAGGCAAGTGAACATGACACGACACGCACACGCCTTTCAACTTTAAATAAGAAGCAACAACGGGACAGAGATGTGAAAAAGAGACAAACAGGTATACACACATTTTTGAATGTCAACTCTTTTTTCTTTTGACAAAAATGCCAGCTTTTTGCGGTAATAGCAATAAGCATTGGCATCACTCACAAGAACATGGAACGTTATGGAGGAGAATATTTAATCTGGGTTTTTTTGCAACAGAACAAACGACCTTCGCCGGCTTGTTGAGCTTTAAGGGTTATACTCTTTGTTTGCTTGTATTGTACTCGCAGCACTTGCTCTTCAACAAAAAAAATTCTTGACAAATGCAAAGTATATAAAATAAAATATCATCATCATCATCATCAACGTCATCAGCATGTTTTAAAGCTTACATAGAGTGGTTGCAGCGGCAACAGCCACTTAGGCATACGTGTGTCATCTATTGAAGTTGATGTTGCTGTTACATCAACTTACATGTTCCAAGAATTTCTTTGATGCGCAAGAGAAGATGACGGGAGAGTGGAAAAAAAATATATTACGAACATGCAATGTCCTTCATTAACTAGCATTTTTAGAAGGAGTGCAGAAAGCAAGCAAGCAAGCGCTTCTTTTTTTTGTCGTCCAAATATTTTTTCAAGATGGATACCTAATATATATTACACGTTGTTATTATTATTATTATTATTATAAAATCTAATTAAATCATACAGGGTGGATTTTTCATTGGCAAGAAAATAATAAATTTTTACAAAAAAAACTCTTGCAGAGCCGCTGTCGTTCTTTTTTCAGATGACTTTTAATATCAACCGATAAACTTTTTTTGTGAGCTGACAGAGTTGAGCAAGCCAAAGACTCTGTCACGAAAATATGTCGAGGCGGTAGTATCAAAAAGTAATACTTTCGATTAGTAGTGCAGTTGCCGGCGCTAATAGTCAGCGATGGTGGTGGTGGTGGTGGTGTGCACGTCACATGATGATGAAATATTACAAGGAAATTAAAGCAAGTCCTGTTGTATGTGTGTACGTAAAACGTAAGTATTTTTTGCGTGTGTATGTGTGTATAAATGTGTCTAGGAGTACGTTTCTTCCGACATTGTACATGGCATGATAATAAGCAGGGATGACAGTAAGCAAAGAACATGACTGGAAGGCAGACAGGCACGGACGATATCATGATGATGACGACGACGAGGACGACGGTGATGGAGAAGAATGATGAGAGTAGACAAGCCTGCCTGCCTGCATGTAGATATATTAAAATGCAATATAGAATAGGCGGAGGAGACGACGGCGACCAAGAAGAAGAATAAGAAGAATAGAATAAACTCGCCTCAATTTCGCCGTAAGCACGAGAACATCTTTGACAGGAGAAAGGAGTTGGTGGAGAAAGAGAGGAAGAAAAAAGGGAGAAAGTTGGCCTTCCTCCTTTTCTTTCCATTTTTCTCTTTGTCTGTCTGTCCTCTCTAACTATCTCTTTGGCAATGAGTGAAATGCTTTTAGAGAGCCACACATAATAAGCTGGAATAGACAAGACAAGACAAGAGGGAAGAAAGGTGGCATGGTCTATATGTGCTACTGGGAAATGTATAAAACATGGTGGTGGTGGTGGTGGTGGTGCTGATGGTGGTGGTGGCGTTTAGGCTTAACCTTATTTAAAACACATGCAATCTGCTCCTACTGCTCCTGCCACCGTGCAAAGTTTTTGTTATAGAATGGCTACTTCTAATTGTGCATGCTCAGAGCTGAGCAAGAGAGAAAATGACTAGTGAAATAATAAGATGAGTTGAGCAGCAGAGTACACATGAAGAGAAGGAGAGAGAGAGAGAGAGAGAGAGAGAGAGGAGATTCGTGAGAAGAAATTTGAATAGCAGTGTATGTAGCTGCATATTATAAGCAGGCCAGTGAAATAATAGAGAATGAAGCAGCTTGGAAGGATTAGTTTATTTTCAAGCTCAGTCACCATTATTACATTTTACAGCCGTGTACCTCTTCAATCAAGTTAAGTATACAGAGGAGAAATGGTTTTGTAGAGCAGGCGAGATGCAAAAAAAATATATATGTATTTCATTGTTTACTGGATTTCTCTTCAGGCTTTTCTTTGTGTCAGCGTAACCTTATCAGTTGAATGTCGTTTGCTTGTCTTATATAACTTATATATAAAACTAGCCATCCTCGCTCCGTCAAATTAATAAAGTATACAAGTACATAGTAGAGTGTCATCCTTAAGATATATGTATATACACGAGAGAGGTTGATGCAAGTCATTTTGAGAATGTTAATGTGTAAGAACAAATTACCTAGACGGATTCGGAACACAGAGAATCAAAAAACAAAAAAAAACGTGTGACTTAATCCGTCAAAATTCCAAGCTTTAATTAGAAATGAGTAGGTAAGGTTAACTGGTGAAAGTCGACAGTTTTATTTTGCTTATATTTATATCAGCATTCATTCCACACTATATATATATATAGCAATAATTTTCACTGTTTTTCTTTTCAGCACAGTTTTCGCTACTTCTTTTTTTAAATATTCAAGTGAGTGATGTCATCATCTTCATCTTCATCATCATCATCATGTTTTTTTTTTGCTGATGACCAAGAAAATTGCAGTTTTGACAAGGAACGAATGAATGAGTGAGTGAAGAGGAGGAAAACAACAAAAGGAGAAAAGACACTTGAACTAATGACAAAAGCAGTTGTAGTTGTTGAATGGCGAGTCGAGTGTTCCTTCTTTTGTTTAATGCCTGCCTATGTTAAACATACCCTCTCCAAACTGTAATAGGCCTGGATGCTAGGCTATCCTGCTGTTATAAACCATATATATGTAAACCATGTTATATAGGCAATCCATGTGACAACAATGGCAAGTGTAAAGTTGTAACCACAGCAGAATAAATAGGTAATCATTATTTTACCTCAGTAAAGAAAAAAAAGTATGTGCTGAATATATATATATATATATGTGTGTTTATATATAGATGTATATGTAGCTATATGCACTTGTACAAAATGCCTCTACCATCATCATCATCATCATCACTGTCATTTTTATACGCAATACGTCATTTCAACGTTTATATATAATATTGACTTTTCTGTACACGGGATTGCACACAATTATGGGTAGTTTGTGTGTTAAAGCCTAATTTCTTTCTTTTCTCCTGCGGTGACGCTTACGGTGGTGGTGGTGGTGGTGGTGGAACTCGTAGTAGTAGTTGTAGTAGCACAAGGATGAACATCACTTTTTTCTAGAGAAAAGTGAGAAAGTGAACATGAAAAGTGAAAGTTAACCAACTTAAGCTTTACGCACTCACTTGAGCGGCAACAACAGTGATAGAAAAAAAAATAGTGTACAAGTTGACAAGGGAGCTTTTTTTTTCTTTTCTGTCGTGCAGCACATACATACAATATACAAGCAACACAGCCGCCTTTGTTGATACCACCACCACCACCACCACAACTGCTACTACAACTACTACTACTGCCGTTTTCTGATATAACTGCTGTTGAAAAGTAACAATAAGTAAGAGTGTATAGAAAAAATAGAGAAAAAAATAGAGAAAAAAATATAAGCAACGGGTGGAAAAAGCCATCACACTTTTTTTATACAATAGAGAACGGATCGAAATAAAAAAAAACTAGAATTGAATCAAAACGTATCCATCTGGGTCAACTGAAAAAGTAGTACATAACACAAAGTAGAAGGGGAAAAAAGTCCTTATGGAACCACTCAAAAAAAAGTAAAGTAGGCAGGTATGTATGCAACATGGCTTATCTGGTTGCTCAAGTGATGGTGGTGGTGGTGGTGGTGGGGAGAATGTGGGCTTTATTTTCAAGATGCAAACTAGGTAGTTTTCCACGTTATGTATAAAAACGACCACCACTACCAACATAAATACTACTGATACTAGTAATAATAATATAATAATAATAATAATAAAAATAATAATAGCCTTCAAGTTTACAGGGTGTAGACACTCGTGATAACTTTGTAGTTTAAAAAGTGTTGTTGGGAGGAGCATATTAGCACTCGCTGCTACAGCAGCACTGAATCAAACAGTCAGTTTTTTCTTGTCGTGTAACTAACTATACATACATACAAGTATACACACATACACAAGTTGATCATGAAACGAGAAACCAGTTTTCAAACATTAAACTTTTTTTTTCGGGAAAAAAGAAGAAGAAGAAGAATATTTTTACATGTATAAGTGTACGTAGCAGAGCATTCCTTTTGAAATAACTATACTATTCGCCATTTTTCTTTGCCACTTATTTGCCAAGGTATAAGTTTCCCTTTTTTTCTGGAAAAAAAATTGTAAAGTAAAAAACGATCTACAATAAAATGGCCTGGAGAAAACGATGTAAACAGGGAGTATGAAAGAGAGAGAGAGAGAGAAAAAAAAGTTGGAGAGAAAAGTTATGCGGGAGCATTGTAACAAGTAGTTCTTTTTTCTCCTCTCTTTTCATCCTCTTGTAAAGAAATAAGAAAAAATAGTGCTGGTGGTAGAAGTAGTAGTATAAAGAAGATAATATATAATGGTGAGTATAGTTAAGATAAGCATGTATATTTATGTCAGCTAGTAGTTGTATGTAACCAGGAAAAAAAATATGAAGCAACAGAAGAAACTTTCACTCATCATCATATTCACACAAGTAGTGCTGCTGCTGCTGCTTCTTCTTCTTCTTCTTTAGTGCCACTGCTCTGAGACTAAATATTTGAATAGGTATGTCGTTGTCGAGAAAAGAATCCCTTCTCTCCTCGAAAAAAAAGAATGTAAGTATCTGTATATGCAGTGGTGGTAGAGTGAAGAGCAAGTAGTAGTGACACCATTTCCACTTTTCCCTGTGTGTAGTCAAGTCGCCAGTAAGTAACAGCTGGGGGAGGAGAAGCAGGAGGAAAGAGAATTGTGGATTTAAAAAGGAAGAGGAAAAGCAGAAGGGGACGAAGAAGAAGAAGAAAAAAAGACGACAGGGAGGAAAACTGAATTTGTGTCATCTAAAACTCCTTGGGTACCCCGACAACTCTATTATAATTTATGGCGCAAAAAAATACATACGCTAATACATGCAAGTATCTAGTCGTCGTGAGGAGAAAAAAAAATGTGGAAAAAATATACAATATAAATTGCTCAAGGGTGCTCGCAGTCAGTCGCTACTACCATCAGGTATGATTTTGTAGAGGCAGTAGAGTAGCTAGATAGAGAAAAAAGGCAGGTATGTGTGCTTGTGTGCACATTTCCAGCTGGACGGACAGACATGACAAAAAAAGTGTTTTAAATGGTGAGATAGGTAGGTATACACTTGCGCGGCTTGGAATCCATCCCTGTTTTTATTTTTGAGTGCCATGCCAAGCCATTCATGTTGTAAAAATATGCACACATAAATTTACATTGAAAAGTGGAAGAAGAAGAAGAAGAGAGAGAGTCAAGTTATTTATGAGAGGAACACGGGCGGCGGATATCATCATAGATAAAATATTTAAACGAAGCACTACCCTGCTCCTGTACTCCATTTTTTTCAAAAAGAAGCAGCGGCAGAAGAAGCAGTGGCTGAAAAGGCCATCATCATCATCCTTCTTCTTCTTTTGTGCATCTTACAATATTATTGTTAGCGAGTAAAAAAGGAGGTAAGTTGATTCGTCTCTCTGGGTAGAATACGTATATTTTTTTGTGCAACTGCTATTATTATTGTTATGTCGTACATATTATGTTTCCCACAATTCACATGATGTTCAAATGAACGGAAAGAAAAGGAAAAGACGAAATTGTGACGACGACGAAGACGACGACGTTGAAGAAGAAGAAGATGATGATTGAGACCTTTGTCATTCTTTTCTATCTCTTCTCTTCTCAAATCTACTCTATTCTACCGCCTTCTCCCACACCACCACCACCACCACGACTGCCTGCGCGCTTTCCACCAAAAAACTTACTTTTACACTTGGTGTGTGTTATTGTGTGAATGAATATGATGAAAGGGAAGCCACAAGCGGAAGCTATAAAGGGGACACACAAGTGCGATAAATTGTTCCAATTTCTACCTACCATTCTTCTTCTATCAAACTATCTTCATTTGTACTGCTCTTCTTCTTCTTCTTCTCCTGTCTCGTCACGAGCCGAGTGGTACATATAGACGTACTACTACCACTACTACTGCCAGCAATAATAATTATTATGATGATGATGATGACAAGATGGCCAGAAAAGGTCTTTGTTTCCTCAATATACATTATACACATACCACACTCACCACGATTACCACCAGCACAACCGTTGTCGTCACACACACACACACACTAACCGTGATACCATATACCACCAGCAGCAGCAGCAAAGATGAAAGATCGCACACACGCACACACAAAGAGAGAGAGAGAGAGAGAGAGAGAAAAGGCATTATTCAGAGTTTGTTGGGACAGAAAAAGAAGCAGAGACAGAGGGAGTCTTTCTTTTGTGTGTACACAACATTGTCAGTTGTCAACTAGAGACTTTCTCCACGTTTGATGTGCCTACCTTTTCTTAAAACCTGCTCGTTGCTTCTTCTAATCTCTCAAAAACTTTACTCAAAACTTGTGTGGTTATATCTCCCTCTTTGCTCGTCCACACATATGCATGCATCGGTGTACGTGTACAAATGTGTACGCTGTGGGAACAATGAAAGCAGCATGGTCACAAAAATGCCCGACTATGCCAGAAAGAGAGAGAGAAAGAGAGGGTAAATAAATGTTAAAAGTGAAAAGAGAACGGTTAAATGGAGAAAATAAGAGAAAATAGGAGAAGGGTGGCGGTGATGATGATGTGATGACGGCATAATAATAATAATAATAATAATAATATGAATAATAGTAATATTGTGGAGAGCTAGATGAAACGATTGTGGATGCGGACTGGACTACTGACTGCTTTGCCACAGCTGCACAACTAGCAAAACTTGTTGACGTGGAAAGAAGAGATATGATAAAAGCGAGAGAGAGAGAGAGAGAGAGAGAGGAGGATGAGAAGGAGGATGCTGGTGGTATGGTGGTACTCCTCCATACGGTTTACTCGACTCACTCGCTCAGTCAGTCAGTTGCTTGTTATAAGTGAGTGGCTTCAACTTTACATTCTTCACCCAGCTGCTATTATTATTATTATTATTATTATTATTTAGTATTGCCTACGACTCTTTTGTCAGTAAGCCACTTGTTCCGCTGCTTATCAGCCGACAGAATATAATAATTAAGTGGAGGATGATGGTAATTTTGGTGCTTTTCAAAAGTTGAAATTTACAAGGATCCTCTCTATACAATTTTGATGACATTATTATTATTTTCTAAGCACTTCATCTGGTGATTATTGTCATGATGATCTCACCATTGCACTTTAGTAAAGTGACTACATAATATTTTTATATCAGGTGGTGGAGGTGGTGGTGCTGAGTTGAGCTCAGTTGTTTTGGCTCATTAATAATCGCAACAACAACAAGAGAGTGTAGTAGTAGGGCTTGGAATAGGAATAGGGTCACCAGCAGCAGCGGCATCAGCAGCAGTCACCAATTTGTGGAAAGTGACAAGAAATATTATCATGACAGTGATAAATGTTTGATTTTCTTGAAAGCAAAAGCAGGTCTCAAATTACAAATGGAGGGAGGGATATACAACCGTATAATAACATGCAGTGATTTGGAATAGGTCCAAAAAATATATAGAAAAGTTTGCTGTTTTTTTTTTGGAATCCTCAGAAAATCACCACAAAAAAGGAGGATGTTTGAAATGAAAAAAATATATGTATGCACAAAAAGTTAAGATTAATAACACAATCCACAGAAGACGGTCGCGTCATTTTGTATTTTTTTATGTAGCTGTAATTATTAACATGCTGATTTTTATACACCTACAAATTAGATAACAAAAAATTTAATTACTAACAATAATAATCATAATAATAGTTAAAACTATCTACTAAAAATAGTAAAAACAGTAAAAGGAGGAAAATGAAAAGTTTAACTAAAAAGCATAATATAATTTTTAATAATTTGGAAGGAAATTAAGCAGGTACTACCCCATTTCATGCACGGAATCTGTAATAAACTTGCAAAATTATATTAAAAATAATAGTATGTACAATAATATATTATTTTTTTCAATACATAACAGTAAATGTAATAATGATAATGTAATTTAAAATGGTACAATAATGGTGCAGTATTAGTTAATAATA
>JAHZMT010002406.1:0-33697 GCA_027743785.1 Sinhomidia bicolor
GAAAATAGTTGCATGCATTAATTTGCAGGTATGCACGCTAAAGTTCCAGTGCATTGTCATGTAGAGAAGCCACACACAAACTTGAGTTTGACTTTAAACAATGCGACTTTTGCTTGCACATTTTTTTGCGAATGTAAAAGATACAGAAAAAATGTTTTTGTTGATGCTGTAAAATTTTGTATTGCAGTGCCGCAGCAGCAGCGAAAAAACAAGCAACTGCCAAAAAAAACTTAACACAGCACATTTCACTTTAGTCTTTAAGAATAGTGACTGGTAAGTAGAACAATTCGGTTTGAATTTGAAAAAGTACTTCCCCGAGGGATTTTTCATACCAAGCACCAAAAACCAATTCAAGTAATAATTTTAGTAGTTAACAAGTACGTCACAATAAGAATAAAGCTATCATTTAATTTTACTTTCATGTGCGATAATAATAAATACTTTCTATACATCTAACTAACGGAATTCTGGAGTTTTCATGAAATATGCTCAAATTGTCGGCATTTTTGAGACCCTGACAGAATTCATACCACTGATCAATCAAACCTAAATTGTGCATTACCTTTGAAATCAAAACATGGCTTGACCATGACAGCAGAACATATCGAAAATAATTTATTGTGCTCATTCTCATTTTTAATGATCATCATCAGTACAGCACCACTACCGCCACCACCACACCATTGTTTAATGCTACCTTTACATTATTAATACCACAACTGCTGCTGGTAAAGTATGTAGTTAGATTAGAATGTACAGTTGAGATGAACACGCAGTCTACTCATAAACAAGAAGCACTAAATACGTCCATCCCACAATATCTTGAGTTTTTCAAGAGGAATCATCTGGAGGCGCAGGTTTCCTGAGGCTTTTAATCATTTAACATGCCATTAAAATTAACTCACACAGCACGCCACCAGCAGCAATCCTTTTATTTATTGAACGTTACTTATCTGTTTGTTGCTTCCTCCGGTGGTATTCTCTCTCCTAATCTCTAAAAAGTTGCGTACAACTTTCTAATCTCTATTCTATTCAAAACGAATTGATAGGTCACAAATGAAGGTAAAGGTTTAATACGATGTACTTGAAGAATACTTTGAAATGAGCTAAAGATTTGTGTAAATGATTATACGTAGAGCTGAAAAGCGAGCTGCTACAAGCACCATACCCACCTATTTGTGAACATTGACAACTGCTTTTGCGCTATAGAAATAAATGTGTGAATTAAGCTGGTCATTCTTATTAACCTCAAGTCAATTCTTGACCCCACCAAAAAGCTCTTCTGCTTACACCTGGATGTGTATAGGTATGCATATTTTTCAACGAAAGTTTTCCCATTGAGTGCTGCTGGAATGGTGGAATGCAACAAAATACATACTACGTTACGTCATCGTCATTATGGCTTTTTGAGAGATATGCTCAACGGTGTTTCTTGGTTATCATACATATGCCGTCACACGCAAAAGGAGTTGAATTGGCGAGTGAAGTGCGAAACAACAGATTACCTTGCGGCATTCAATTACAATTGTATCAAACTGTTGTCAGATTTTAAAAGAGGCAATCACCTCCTGACTTGCAAACAACGTTAATAATGGCCATCATCAAGAGAAGAAATCCAAATAGTACAACAAGCTACAATACTCTTTTGGAGTTATCAGCATTTGCTGCTTCATTATTAATATTATTATTATTAAATACATTTTTATGATTTAAATGGCATGCTCCGGTTACACTCATTCCACACACGTACCCCCTCGATTTTAAATAAAATATGAGACACTTGGGTTCATTCAGTATTGAAATTAGGAACCAGTTGCCTAAAAGCTCCAAGGAAAATGTTGCACAGAGTGCACACAAAACAACAAGTTGAAATAAAAACAACTATTGAAAATTGAACAAAACAACAAGTTGTTTTACTATACAGAGATCTTTGGAAGAAGGAATCAAATTGAAAAACAGGACTAATTGTAACTTTTTTTTCATTTTCTTCCGACAAAACTGCTCACAGCTACTACTTTGGAGCATCACCATTTCATAAAGCAATCATGAAAGAACATGCTGCTTATAATTGATCTGTCGGAGATGGGGTCTGCTCATACCAGATTTCTCACTAGCTATACACTCTAGTCAGATTTATGAGCTGCGTGGGTGTTAATTAATGAGAACAAACTTGCTCAATATTCATTAGAACTTAAAACTGGAAGAAAAAAAAGAGTCCACCACACTGCCTGTTATGTTAAATCAAGTGAAATAAATATACATACATTCTTGTTTTTCACCTTCAACACGTTGCATTAAAGACTGCCTTGGAATGTGCCTTGATGATGATAAGAATATATTACATTTTTCTAGACCGTCGTCGTCATCCTTGTTTAAGCTTCATTGTTGCTTTATTATTATTATTATTTTGTTTAAATGAAATAGAATATATTACAAAAATAAAGGACAAGAATGCTCTAAATTTTCAATCTTGCTCTTTTAATCCATATAATAATAATAATACTATTACCAAGCTATATACCTATGCAACAAAGGAAAATAAATGTAGCTATCTTACTCATTCGTTAGAAAGGACATTCGTCATTGTGTGCTTTTGCTCTTAAATAGGTAAAAATTCACAGTGTCTAATTTGAATGCGCATAAGTTGATAGTCGCAAAGAATGCACGTATAGTGGATAATACACACGATTACTTTTTTTAAAATTCTCATCTCTCTCTCTCTCTCTGTCTCCCTTTCTTTACTTGACTCGGGGTGGAGAAAGCAATAAATATATCGGTCAGAGATAATAATGTAGTTTGAGAACAATTTTTACAACGTGAGGACGACGACGGTGGAGCACAATCATAAAAATCGTCATGTAGTCAGTTCTTCTTCTCTTAAAACAACAATCCAGCTGTTCTCCAACCGAGTCGTTGAAAAAAGTCTTTTTTAAAGCTTTTCTTATTTTCATGAGCAGCACTACAGCTATATAGTTACAAGTATTTAACCAAAAAATCTTGCGAGTTAATGGTCATTTTTCTCTTCATTTTTTTAAACCTTTTCCATACTTTTTCCACTCGACATTATTGTACATAAGAAGAGGAGAGAACGAGTGTATTATTTTCCACTATACAAACTAAACAGCACATCAAGTATGGTTGTGTGCAAGTTTTCTTAGAAGAGTAAACAAAATGCATACACATATTATAAGTATGTCGTATTATTATTTTTCTTTACAAAGTTTTGTAAAAATTGCTCGCGTAATGAAAGAACGGCAGAGAATCATGCCCGTATATTCAGAGAAGGAAAATGTTTTTTTTAGGAAGAAGAACGTCGTTATTTCGATTGAGAATCCTTTTTTTCGACCTTTTTGTTCGCTTTTATTCTTGGTCGCCGTCGTCGTCGTAAGTATAAAATTTGAAGTGAGTTCATAAATCCGTATGAAAAAATATTGCCACGAATTGCAATGGTAAAGGGTTGACTTGGTGTAGGTATGTATGTTTGGTGGTGGTGGTGATAAAAGATTACAATGCATAAGACTGCGATGCAGTAATTCCTTTTAAAGGCTATTCAAATGAAGCAAGACTAATAGCTTTAATTGTGGCACTCCATTAGTGAACCAACACAGACATTATTAACTTACATTACTAATAGCAACATAATAATAACTTACGTATATTATTATTATTACTATACCCTTTTTCCTCATCATCCGATTTGTTTATTCTTCTTTTTTCAAAAAGAATACAACCTTTTCCGTCATTAATTTATTTGTATTTTTGCTTTTAAAGCGTTTAGCAATCGCTCACTCAATGATCATTTGTGCTCATGTGCACTTTCTAAACAGTTCTCACCATACATACTGCTGCGAAATTTATTTGGTGCTGCCAAAAAATCAACTTGACTCCGAAAAAGGAACAGTGAAAAATATTATTGGAAATCATGCATCTATCTATCCATATTACTCGACTGCGCGATAAACAACAATCTTTCTATAATAATTTCTTATATTTTTTAAAAAAATTAACATAATCAGTCGTAGGGTCATTATCACGAAACATTTTGCTGAATCAAATACATCAAGACAATAAATAAATAAATAAATATTTTTTGCTGTGTGTACGTGCCCACAAACTGGATATAATTTTTTATTATGCTAATTCCCATCAAACTGCATTATCCGATGATGGTGTGATAACAAGATTGTAGCCTTGCGGTGCGGTGGTAGCATTTTTTACTGTCTCTTAATGTATGTTAGCATATGTTTTTTTACTATACGTTATTACTATTATATTATGCAATAATATTTTCCCCTTGTGCCACAAAAGCTTGTATAGCAAATGTAACATTCATTCATTCATTCTAAATGCTGTTTGTTAGTTTTGTAAATAATCAATGATCCAATCAATCTGATAATTATGTTTGCTTAGTCGACTCCAAGTCCAACAAACACACAACTGCTGTTCCTGTGCTGATATTATTGCTTTAGTGGTGGTGATAATCACGTCGCATGGTGCTGGTGTATTTTCTTCTCTTTTTTTTTGATTTTCAACCAGTAGTGTAATGGTGGTGGTATAAACTACAACAATAATAATAATAATAAGTGCCTTCAATGTTATTGACTAGCTATACTATAATAATAAAAATAAAAAAATATCCAAGTTTTGTGCATATGAATAATGTACACGGATGGAAACATGCTTTTCACTCACTAAACTGAAGGCAATTCACTTTATGCGGGGTGAATTCAACAGCAGAGAGAAAAAAAATAATGTTTTTGTGGTCATCTATTCAGCAATCTACTTGTTCTGCTTGAAGAAGTAGTTGATGACTCCATCAGGGTTTAATCAGGTGAGCACGCGATATTATCTTTTATTTGCTACCAGCCAAAAGAGCACTTATTAGGTTGCATGCAACTCTAATCATTTTGTCACTGCCACTATTAATGGCACGAGAGTAGGAGACGAGGAGGGAGAAAAGAGAGAGCGAAAGGGAGAAATGGTAAACAGCTCGTCTATAGTAAAGGTATACAATAGGTACCTATCTATAGGTTGTAGTAGTAGTAGTACAAGGAAATACGTGTCCAACAACAACACCATCACCACTACCAAAATTTTAATGAAATGAGCAGGAGAGAGAGAGAGAGAGAGGCAGTAATGAAATTATCAAAAATCTACGAAAAAAATGACGAGATAATACACATGAAACAATTTTTTATTCAATTATCCATAATTTGGAGTGGACATTCGTTTATAGTTGTAGTCTGTTGTATTTTTGATGTACGTATGTAATTCATTATCCAACGTTTCCTACAAGTTTTCCTGTTACCGCGGAGGAATGATGTAACAATCTTAACATTACAAAATATGATAAACTTATAATAATAGTAGTAGTAATAATAATAATAATAATATGTAGTAGTAAACAGGAGATATGATACTATAATAGCATTTAACCGAGCTCTTAAATAGAATTTGTGTATTCAACACAATACTCATGGTAAAATAGTAAATGGGATAAAAGGAATAAAACTTTTTCTTTGCCGCGTTGGAACATACAGGTTTCATTTTAAAATTTAGTTTCAAATTATAATAATAATTCTTTATAAATAATTGTAAGAGTGCGGTTTGATACATTTCGTATTTGCTCACACATACATTTTTTGCACTTTCCAACACGAAACATTTACGAATTTTCAAAGTAAAATTGTACAACAATGCGCTAAATTCAGAAGACCTGGGAACTGAGATCATCTCCCTTTTCAATATTTAGTTGCTTACTATAAAAGTTACTAAACTGCATTTAACATTCTGATATGATACTTGAGATAGTTTTAGCTTTGGATTGACACTATTGTTAAAGTAAATATGACAAAACTGTCACTAATTATAATTATAACTGTATTTAAAATGGCTAAACATTTTTCATTAAAACATGTGCGAACTTAATATATGCTAATGATAAAAATTTTCTTCTTATTTTAGTAACAAACATGCACGAGAAACACCTACTTGCAATTTTGTCTTTGTCATTTAAAGTTTTTTAAGCTTTCAAACTGATTTTTTTAGCAAAACTCAAAGAAAACTTTTTCATTGTCGGCACACAATTTAATGTTGTTTATACAGCAAAACAGGGCCACCACCGGCACTACTAGGAGTTCCTGCCACTACACCAGAAACCGCTGCTGCAGCAGCGACAGCAGCACCAGCCGAGAGTGAGCTTGCTGCGGTGGGGCTAGCTGAGATGTGCTGTAGCCCATCATGCATGTGATGGTGGTGGTGATGATGATGAGCAGGATGAAAGTTTGTTTGGGAATGGTGATGTATTTGGAATAATGGCGAGTTCATGTTCATATGAAGATGACTAAGCGTTGGGGCATGGGCTGATTGTTGATTTCCTGTTGTTGTTGCTGATGTAGCTCCTGCTGACGAACCTGGCGATGAAGGGGGTAGTTGAGACGATGAGATGGACTGGTGAGAATGATGATGACTGTGATTATGATGACTGGCATTTTGCAATGGACTGGAACTAGACGTCGTTGACAATGGGTTCCCATGGTAGTTTGCATAAGGGAGTGAGAGGTGACCGTGTGGCTGTGGGATTCTACTTGAAGATGTGGACGATGAGCCAAGAAAACTACTATTGCTGCTGTTGTTGTTCCCCCCTCCAGTGCCATGCCCATTTAAAATATGTGGCGACAATGGAGGTGTCATAACTTTAAAGCTGTAATGATGATGCCCTTGATTTGGACCCGGGGAGGTTGAAGCACTATGTCCAGTAATTCTAGCAGCACTACTACCACTTGAACGTTGATGATGTGGTACATGCTGTTGATGGTAATGATGTAGCCTCGACAAATTACTCTGCACCCCTTGAAAATTCAAGTTTACGTTTATATTGAGATTGTTGGAGTAGTCCAAACAACTGACAGGTGCGGCAGCATACGATATTCCTGTCGACCCAGCAGTAACAGCGTTTCCCGAAAAGTTTTGACATTGCGATTGACCATAATGTGTAGCAAAAGGAGATGTTGGGTTCCCCAGTGGATTTGTACAAGATGCAGCCGTATTTTCAATACCAGTTTGCGGACTGGTGCTTGGGGAATAGTGAGAATGACACTGTGGCAGTGGAGGAGGAGGATGCATTAAATGATGGTGATGGTGTGGATGCGTATACTGGGTTGCAGTCGGGAAATGATTCCCATAATTGTTGTTCCCACCGCCAAAATCTCTGAGACTACCAAGTCCACCAGCACTACTTTCACGGGCAACGTTTGCAGAATATATGCTATGCGTGTCCATAAGAGGCATTGTATAACCACTGCTTGAACAAACTGCAGCACTACTACCACCACCACCAATCAAACTATTATTACTGTTGCTCATTGTACCAATACCTCCACCATTACCACTTGTTCCACTATTTATTGCAGACTTTGATTCAAACATCATTTGTTTCAAACTCCCAATACGGTCATAATTCATTGGGGTGAAATGCTCCATTCCACCGGGTGGCGATAAGTAAACATCTCTGTACGGACTAAGGTTATTATGACCATGACGGTTTGAGGATGCATTCGTTGTTGATTTGTTCGATGCGTGTTTTTCCTTTTCATTTACTGGACTACCACCACTTAAATTATCCTCAGCACGGTGTGACACACTACCACAATCTACATTACTATACATTCCATTGTAGTCCACCGACGACGTGTCCACTTCTAGTTTGATTGATCGTGTTAAATCTTTCACAATATTGTTGTTGTTATTATTACTACATAAATTATTTGCATTTTCACTGGCAGATTTAAGGATACCATTACTATTTCGACTATTATTGTTATTATTATTATTACAATTATTGTTAGAGTTGTTGTTGGTTTCATTCGTATTGATTTTATTATTGCTTGCTTGAGATTCCTGTTTTTTGTAAGTACTGGCGCAATTCACCGACGATGCACTTTGTCTTGCACCAGAAACGGGGTAACTGTAGCTTAGGTTTGTGTAGGAGGATGAAGATGTTGAGGATGATGACGATGATGAAGAGGCGGGTGAAATCTGATGCCCGGTAGTTACTTCGGATGTGCTGGTCGTGTTGGAAGGAGGAGAATCTTGATGCTCATGGTGCCGAGGAATACTGTAGATATTAGTGGATTTGCTGGAAAGTTGATGGTGATGGGAGTGATGATGGTGCGCTTCTGCAATGGAACGACTCGTTGTATCATTTTCACTATTGGCGATAGTGGTATTTGCTGTTGCTGCTGCTGAGGCTAACGATGATGGTGGTTCATGATGATGCTGGGAAGAAGTGTCCGAGTAGCGACTGGAGCTGCCAATGACGTGACCTCCTTCACTGAGAAGGACATTTTCTATTTCCTGCCACATCTGTTTAATTTAGAAACGACAAGTAATATTTTTTGCAATCATTAAGGGATGACGACACACATAACAAATAATACATATTATTCTACACACTTTGTAATATGTAGTTTTACGGTGAGGAAATGAAAGGGAAAAAAATCTAGTATGGGAACTTCCTTGCAGAGAGCATTTTTGTTACTGATTCATAACGATGACTTCTACTCACAAGACTTGTGAAATTTGAACGGTTTTTATTTTTTATATATAATTCTTTGATGGCTTGCTATTCTAAGCATGAAGGGAAGTTTAGTTGAGCTTAGAGAATACCTAGATACACGTTATTTATTATCTTCAAAAAGCCTACTTTCTTTTTGCATAAGCAATTTTAAGCGTCAATTTACTTTATCTATGCATGCTTTAGAGTTTCCTTACACGATGACATAGATAACAGAGTTTGTAACCATATTATATATTACACGCTTATTGACATTTGGGGTGGATTCTTCCCGTATTCAGCACACAAAAAAATATCCTCTTGTGAAATTCCTGTCCGGAAACGACAAGAAAATAAACTCTTTCCCTTGACTGTGGTGTCATTTTAAAAAAGTAATCGTTAAACGATTTTTTAATAGTGACATATGCAAACGTTTAGTCATTATATTATCATTGATAAGTTTACAATAATTGGGTAAGAGGTGTTTATTTTTCTACTTGAAAATTTGGCACTCTTCTTATATAATAAAATATACTTTTTTACATGCATGCATACACGAATTCAGTTTGTAGAATAATAATAATAATACTAATAATATATGAAAAATCCTGCCAGAAAGTCACTTTGCATTTAACCGAAAGTATGATGATGATGAAAATGATAATGACATGTTCTCTCCCTGTAGAGAAATCGGTATGAGAAATATTCACTAAAGGAAATTATCCGCATTGTCTAAAAATGGTAGGGAGATTTGTACCGCATGAAAAAAATACATTTTTCGAAAGCACGTATTGCCGTCATCGCTACTGTCAAAGCAGGGACATGAATTGAATAATAATTTTTTAATTAGGAAGCTAAATCTCACAGAATGAATGCAGAAGCGTTTTGATAAGCTGAGCAGCAATGTCATGTTGGAATTAACCATGTATATAAACAGTAGTAGCGAACCAAACTCTAATAATAATAATAATAACAAGCCTATATAATGATACAAAGTAAAAAATGTTGACACAAATATGTATAACAATTTGTAGTAGTAGCAGTATACACGCATGTTAACGTATCATTGCACCGTTTTTGTAAAACTGGCTAGCCGGAAATACGGACATAACTATGTACAACAATGGAAAAGAGGAAAATTAGAAGAGAAAATACAACTTGCTGCTGCTGCTGCTAATATTACAGGTTTCAATGGACTTAATTGCCGTGAAGTAGTGAATTTAGCGTCTGTGAAAATTAGTGGTCACCAAAACGAGAAATTTGGAGGTACTATATACCTTTCTAATATGTAGTAATATAGCTAACCTTGTTGAGAACTTGCTTAATAATATGTAATAGTAATAGTGCTTTATACTTTATTAGCTACAAACTGCAAACTATAGACTGGGGGTGTAGAATGAATTGCCAAAGTTTTTCGAAAAAAATATATACGTAAACAAGCAAAAGAAAACAAAGTACCTTTGCAACTCAACGTATATTTTCATGAAACGATATTTATTGTAAAAAAAATTTTTCTAAAACAAACTTACTATATTTATGATTAAAATGAACTTACATTCGTTTCGGGATACTCAGTCATGGTAACTTGCAAACAGGTAGAATATTGAGCAGTTCTAATTGGCATCACCATTTGCACTGGAAATATTACGGAATTAGGAACAGCAAAAGATGTAAGTCTGAGCGACATAAGTTTATATATTCAAAATTATTGCAGGAATGGGTTTCGTATGGAGAATTACAACTGATTGTCACTTCTCTGAAGGTGTTCTTACGATTTAATTTTTTCCATTAAAAAACTAATAGATAACTGGCCCAACTAATTTGATTTTTGACCTGTCGCTTCAACAAAGATATATTTTCGCCTTAATATATCCCCAGCCAAATTTTCAAACAGAGAAACTACTACAAACGAACAAATATTATTGTTTCCGCGTAACATTTTTCACCTCGATTTCGTTAAAAAACTTTTTATTTAAAAAAAATCATTTCCATTTCATGATTTCAAAACCATGAAAAAACTCAAGAAAAAAACTGAGCAACAATCCTTTTTGTCAACAAAACTTAATGAAAATTATCAGCATGTTGAATGTTTTATTACATTTTTTTTCTTTCTGTAAAACACTGTTAAAAAAAAGACTCCAGCAGTG
Source organism: Sinhomidia bicolor (assembly GCA_027743785.1). Lineage (NCBI taxonomy): Eukaryota > Metazoa > Arthropoda > Collembola > Entomobryomorpha > Entomobryidae > Sinhomidia > Sinhomidia bicolor. Next base: position 10,702 of record JAHZMT010002406.1, read on the forward strand.
GTGCCTTAAATGATAACACTGGCTGATATGCGGTACTCACGCGTACTACTATTGTTGGTTTCGTATAAACACACACAAGCAACAAAGTGTATTGTTTGCTGTGACGAGTGTAATCTCTTGTCAAGCTTGTACGTTTCTGTTCAGCAACAAAACAGCACTGGGCGCTTGATCACCAGCGTAGCTCGAAAGGGCGAGAGAGAAGAGACGAAGACTGAAACACAACGAAAAAAACCCATACTCTCTAGAGCTCTCTCTCATGCATCGAGTCCATCCGCAGGGGAAACCAATCAAAGAGTACAACAGGTGCCCACACTCCACACCTTTGCATCTCACTCATTCTGTTTAAAAACCTTTTTTCGTATTAAACATGAGGATGGTGATGATGATGATGATGACGACGACGACGATGTGATATGCTTCCCGTATCTCATCTGACAATGGACTTGCATATTATTGTCTAAATATATACATATATAAAAAAGAACAGCGTAAAAATTAACGTAGAAGTAGTAGTAGCAGCAACAGCATGCATTATAATATTCTCGGCATCGTCGTCGTCACCCATAAAGAATGAATCAGACTCATCGTCATCATCAGCACCGCTGCTGTTGTTGTCATTATCACGGATTGCTCTCTGATTCTCTGCCTGTGAGTGTTTGTATTTCGCATGGAGATGTACCTTTTTAAACCTTTAGAGAGAGAGAGAGATGCACATCTACTACAACAAAGAAACTTGTGACAATGTATCAATGCAAAAAAACATAATATCGTACTACTACCATCATGTTCGTTCCTACGACGAATACGTCTATCAGCCATGTACGTACACATAGATAATGTAATGAATTGACAAATATGCATGGCATATATTATGTAGTAGGTACCTACCACCACCAACTATTTAAAATGGACAGCTTACCTGAGAGGAAAAACTGCCTGGATTTATATGAGTTTTTTTCTGTTTGCTGTCTATGTGTACATTCATGTTGTAGCTGTCGCTTTTCAAGATCACGGAGGTCAGGCTTTTAACGGTTGGACATGCATTTTTACTTTTCATGAGATGACTTTTTGCAATTTTCTTATTCAAATTTGAGCACGGTTACACACACACACACAGGAGCCCACAAACCTGCATTTTAGTAAGTTAATATTTACACTTGCCTTAAATCAATCATCTCCAAAAAATATTACTGCTGAGGCTCTTTCGATTTCTACATCTAGGACAACAACTAGTTATTGTTTTCAATAAAGCATAAATTAGCATTGACCAGATGTTGTGTAGTAGGTAGGTAGGTAGGTATGAATGATCAGAAAAATCCTTACGAAATGTCATGCAAAACTACAACAACCAACAAAGGTAAATGACAACAATGGAAAATTATTTTCATGTTTTGGTCAACAAAATATACGGTTGTTAAAATAACAAGAGTGTCACCGTCACCCACCATCTCTGCAAGCACCAGCTCAATTGAGGCTTCAACAAAATGATAAAATTTTAAAGGAACCAAAATATAAAACCTTTTTTTTAAACTTACTTGCGACCCACTGCGCTACTAGGGACGGACGACGACGCTTTGTTGATTTGCGGAAAACCATTTCCAGCTACCTCAACCCAAGATGATCAAAGAAAGAATAAAAATGACTACACCCTTCAGTCAGTTGGCTGGGCACCTCACCGCTCGCTTCTTCTGCGCGCGTAGGGAATTATGTTTTCTAACGGAATCAATGCACTATTTATTTAAATCATTATACCTTGTTTAGTGAACAAGAAGAGATGCTGTGCTATTGTGTAGTGTTGACTAGTATTGTTGGAGAAACCTTTGCATTTTTATTTAAAAAGCACTGCACTGGAAAAATATAATATAATATAATCATGCATAATACAAGTATGTGCTTCTATTATGTTTTCTCCTATTTGAAATGTTTCTCAAAAACGAAGATGAATTCGATAAACGAGCAACAAGTTTGTGCTGCATAAAAATCGGCTCAATTCGTCCTCCGTTCCAGTCGATTGTATCGGACTCTCCAGAGTCAACAACGTACAACCACAACATTTTAAAATATTATTAAAAGAGTTACTTTGTTGAACCCAGCCCAAAGTTACAACCGGTGATGGCGATGAGACTCTCTTTTTTGGAACTGATCGGTTCCGTTGTTACCTTTCCTAGTTTATATCAATCGGTGAAGAGGTGTATAGTAAGCTAATAATAATGGTGCATTTTGGTATATCATTTGGTCATCTAAGGTAAGTATGAATGTCTCATCCATCGCGATCACAATCTAATTGTATATCAACTTGATCTACTAAATTTCAGAGATTTTGAATCTAACCATTTTCTCGTCTAGTAATCAACTAGAGCAACCCAGTAGTAGTAGTATCCACAAACTTGAATATAAAAAAGTAGTAATAGTACGCATAAATGGCACGATGTAAGGAAAGGTAAGTTAAAGGCAGTGTCCGAATACCGATGTAAAAAAGTATGTACAAAAATGTTGCACCAATCCATTAAATAAAGACGATTACAACATTTTTTTCTAAGCTTTTCTGCAAGGCACTTCCATAAACAATATACAAGGATACCACCCCACGTCGTCGTTGTTTTCATCAAATAACAAGTATTTTATATATGCATTTTTTGCAAATAATTACGAGTACAAACTCTGTAGACTGCCTGCTGGTGGTACAAGCACTCGACTCGTATATGAAAAAGAGCACTGGTAATTCATCATTATTACTTTATTACTCATTTTCTTGCAAATTTGAACCTGTTTTACAATTCATCACAGAGGAAAGAGTGAAATGATGACGAAAGGCTTTTAATAACATACATACCTACTTAAATACGTATATGTATACATCCGTACCTGTGCACTTTTGGTTTGTTCTTTCTGGTGCACGAAACTCTGTTCATTTTACTTTAGTGGTTTCAGTCTGCCTGTGGTCAAGTAATGACAGAGACCATTTCTTCCCCACGGTTTCTCAAAACCTAAAAAAAAGTCTATTTTCACCAAACGATATAAACTAACCAGAATATGTAGTTCGATAGAACGTTATGGTTTAAACCATTCAGGCAACTGTAACCGTTAGTGACGGTTACAGTATTTAGAAACACATTTTAGTCATTAGGCAACTTGACAGTTTTCCCCTATCTAAAACCATTTTACTAAAAACAGCAATCATGGCAACATGCTTTGTAGAAAACCTTTAAAATTAAAAAAAAACTATTTCAACCATTTTGACAGTGGTAGTATAATTTGCAATTTGCGTTGATACTTTGTTGACTATGGCGCTATGTGAATTAAACACATTTTAAACTACTGCAAAAATGGTAGCACGAATAAAAATAAAAGAGTATGCAAAGTCATAATCAAGTTGGAATGAAACTGCGGCATTCTCATAACAACTTAAAAATAGATTCACGGATACGACAATCGCAAATGCAAATTTGGTGCAGTGAGTCCTCATTGAAGTGACATCATACGACAGATTGAAAATTTATGTTCGCTTGCACATCATTTTTCAACTTACCATGCATCTGCCTTGAGATGACTACCATTACCACACTACACCTTAAATGTTATTCCCACACACGGAGCCTCTCAAAGTATTGTCATATTATTATTTAAATGACAATGACACTTGCTGGGGGAAGTTCGTTACTAGAAAAAAGTCTACAGCAAAGATTCAATATAACTGTTATACTACCAACATCACCACCACCGGAATGAACTTAAGTGCCGCTGCTTCCTATATATATTTCAAACGAGGTAAATATAAGCAAGAGAGAGAGAGAGAGAGAGATGCGGAGTGAGAGAAACCATTCAATTTTATTCTTGTCAGGCCAAGCCCCCCTTACCGTTAACATGAATGATTCTTTACCTGCAATAAATTCACATTGCGCACTATAGACATAAGTTAAGTATACGCAAACCGTAAAATAAATATACATATAGGCGACAATAAAAAATACAGGAATATAACTCAGGTATAGGGTCTTATGTGTATTTATGTATACATGCCCAAGAAAAAAACTTCTTTTGACGACAACAGATTGAAGAAAAAAAGTTTTGGAGATGCATGGATTTTACACACGTATACCTATTTATTAGATACATACAAACACAGGTATATATACAAAACTCCTTTCATTTAGAATGACGATGACGACGACGATGATGATGATACAGAAGCGGGGTGGAGCACACAATTTTTTTTAGATGGGTGACTGGCGACTGATGTTTTTTTTCACTCGTCTTTTCTCGTCTTCACAATGTGAACTTTGTTGTGATCCCATCAAACTTCTCTTCATTAAGCAGAGTGTGAGATTTTTTTGAAATGTGGCTTCATGCAACTTTTTTTACAATAAATGTTAAGAAGATGATGAGTTTGTGTTTGGAGGTTTCAGCAGTTTTTTTTCGCAAATAAGTAGAAACACAAGTTTGCCCAAAACAGTATCACAGTGGGGGAGATGCTTGAGAGAAAACATGATGGTAGAGAGAACCAAAACGTAATGCAGAGAGAATGTCTAGAAATGCAAGTCAACTTATTTCAGCGCGACATTGTACGATATTGTACTTTCTTATATTTTCTAATTTAAACACAAAAAATGTATTTGAAAAATAAAAAAATGAATATTCATTGAAGCTTTGAAATCAGGGATTCATTTCTGTCTTGTACCTGTGCTGATAACTTCAACGAATTTTTTTTTGCACTATATATAGTATGCCGTGCACCTTTGTATCTATCTTTGTATATAAATATGTGGTTCATTATGACTGTCGTGAGCGTGTACTGTGAAAAAGTCCCGAAATACGTTAAAATGAAATCACAAACAACCTACTAATAGTATTGAAAAAATGTAAATTATTTTTGTCCATTTTATGCATATTTTTTATTTGGCTCCTGGCATTACCATGCTACATAATTTCTTGTTCAAAACAAAATTTAACGATGATAATTAATAAATTAAATTAATACCGTCGTTTCTGAGCGCAAGGTTCACATCTGTAAAATTACTGATCCACATTTTTAACGTAAACAATGTTTTGAATTTTTGGCTCCTCCGGCTCCAACCTAACCAGGTTTAGAATTTTTGGCTCCTCCGGCTCCAACCTAACCAGGTTTAGAATTTTTGGCTCCTCCGGCTCCAACCTAACCAGGTTTAGAATTTTTGGCTCCTCCGGCTCTAACCTAACATAGAATCGGATTGCAGCTGGAGAATAAAAGTCCCTCCAGAACAAATGATCAGATGGTAATGGACGTGGATTAACTCCGAAACTCCTACGGTGAACTGGAACTGCCGCCGCCCGTGGCACTGAATAGCTGGACGAATTCAAGCTTGGAGTAGAAATAGTGGGAGGTTGACAAACGGAAATCGGTTCATTTTGGACTCCATTATTTTGACGAATGACCTTTCCATGCATCCCAAAGGCAACTGCAACGGTGTCAAAGACCTCGGTTGGGGTTTGACACAATGGGCAGCATTTCCCAGGCTTACCTCTGTAATAGTCAATCCACATCTCAACTTAGAATTTTAAGCCATATACACTTATTTCATTATTTCATAATTGACAAAAGATTGTTAGTCTTATTCATTTTTAAAATTTGGTCAAGTCTCTATTGAACTTACTGAATTATCCATTTCTGCAAACACAAGCGATGAAATACATGATCGCATTTTGTTTTCAGTAGATACTTTCCTGTTCCACCAATTGCAAGGCGTTCAAGGCAAATCGAACAGAGTTCTTGTTCCTCTTTGGATGCCATGATGAGAATGCTGACCTCTCTTTTTTGGGAAAGTTGTAGCGCACAAAATTGCTTGTCTATTTAAACCAAAAAATGATCAAACTCAACAGTTTTGTTTTGTTGTCATTATTATATAAAAATATTTACAATATTGTCAACCTAATTACTGATTGTCTATCGACCTTTGTCTTTACAAAAATCTTCACTTTGTCTACAGAATAATATACTATTGTTATTTTCACAGAATGCCCCCAAATGATGTGAATAACATTTTCTATGAATGTGAACTTTAAACTAATGACCGTCAGCACCTGGCTAAATATATATAAATCTTTTCATGAATACAACAAATACGGCATATAAAATTATTATTTACAAACCTTATTTTCACTGGCGAAACAAGCTAAACCAAATATTTTACCTTAGTCTGCTCAGTAGCACTCCACTCAAATTTGCACGACTTCTCGCAAAAGGAGAAAACTCGATAATGACGAATAAAATGTAAAAATACACCACTTATTTAATGAACAAAAGCAATAATGCTCAACTCTTTCTTGTCGAGCGCTTCTGAGCTGCGCTGACTTTTTAAAAACGTTTTTCTTAAACTACTTGACGAAAAGCAACTAAACACATTCCTACTTCAATTCCAGAAACAAGAAACGAAAACAGACTCAATACAGCTTGTAACTGGGGTGCAGTTTATTTTATACGATACATATTATACACATATTGAAGTAGCACGTATAGTGCTACTTTATGATTATAGTTTGTCAGTCTGCTTATCCGTCCAGATTTAGCTGTATAACTCTTGAAACCTTTACCAAATCAACTTCAAAGGTATACACGTCCTATAGACCAAGGTAGGAACCATATGGATTTTCAACGCAATATGACAACACTGAGGAATTGTAGAGGTACTTTAAGAATTACTTATGCACCCCCGCAAAATGAACTTCAAATTTACTACAGAGTTACAACAGATAAAATGACAGAATCTGATAGCTATTTGGCATATGAGTTGAGCAACCCCAAAATTGTAACAAAACTGAATGCAAGAAATGCAAGCATTTTTTTGTAAAGAAAAGTTTTCTAGCTACTTTCTTTTAATTTGCCGTATTCTACTCGTGTTTTGTTTATCTTTTTGCAAGCCCAGGTTGATAATGAAAAAAATGAAACACATAAAAAAACTCTCAAGTTACTCCAAAATATCTCAAAATTGACTTTTCAATACATATACAAAAAATATTTCGAAGCTTCCATATCCCCCTTCCAATTTTACAATGCTCTATTATATTTATTCTATTACAAGTACCAAAGAATCGTAGAATCTTAGTTTACAAAAGCAAGGTCAAACGGCTAGGCTTAATGGCGTCTCTTTACCTAGTGCACTAAAAGAATGCCGTATACTATGGAAATGTGTTATGAGAAAAATATTAATAACTTTGAAAAACATTATAGATACATGAATTTTCACACGTTGTTTCATCATCTGCAAAAACGTTGTGTTTATGTGCAGAGTATACACTAGGCCAGGGTAGAGTTTGTCAAGTGTGTGTGTGTCAATTGTCAACTACCAATGCTTGTCAGAATACCAAAATAATTATGCACTTTTTAAAAGAAATTTTAGGATATTAAAAGATAGTTTAGTTGATGTGCAGTAATAACACTATATGTGTATCTGTATAGCAAGTATGTCGCATGAACAGATAATACTTTGATAAATTAGCATTCTTAGGATCAACTTTTTTCCATTTCTCTTTTCTTGTTAATTGACTTTGTCTTCTCAGCAAACGTTCTGATTTCGTTTTGAGTCTTGGCACAGAATACGCACGTAGCAACACTAATCTAAAGCTCCTTGTTTACTGATTATGATCGTGGCAGTGCTTGAAATATGTCGTCAATAACGGCTTAACAATTTCGAATTGTTGGTTCATAGTAAACTTTTTGCCATATTATGAGGGCTTATAAGCTGGCTCATTGATCACACTTACAAATGTTTATTTTTGGGATATGACAAGACTGTTTGTAAGAAAAGTATAACTTTGCTAACCAAATAATAATAATAATTGTCAGACTACTTTTAGCTATTGTTGTGATATGATATACAATGTATAAAGAAAAAATAGATACAACACATTTTGCTCCTGCTGCGCTCACAGTTTATGATTCTGGTCATGATTTCAAAATCTGGATTACATTCCCTTCATGCATGCATGACACATAGATATAATGGGCATTATCTGGCATATAAACTTTTTTGCAATCCTCTTCTTCTCCTACCACATCGTGCGTATTCAAACCAGAATTTATAATTTTGTCTCAATGCAATCGTCTCTGACCAAAACCTACAAACAAACAACAGCCACGCTGATGCCCGAATTTGATACATGGCATTTGCATATATTTTATGCAGGAGCTTATTATTCAGCATCCACCACCACAAATTTAAAAGTACCTTATTTATACATAGTAATACTACAAAGTAGTAAACATCTTTGTTGTTGTATATTCATTGATAAAATTGAAAATCTGATTGAGTGAATGACTTTCACTGGGACCACAGTAACAGAGAATCGTCGTCATCTTTTTGCTCATTCATGACGATGAGCATGTGGTTCTTCTGATATTAACTTCAAAACTAGCATCTCTACAAAATAGGTATTTGTTGGACTTGCGCTTCCTCTGGTTGGTAGTTGATAAATTGCTAAATTATCATCCACTTCTACTTACTATAATATTCTACTAAACATCACTGCATTGTTGACGGGGGAGAGCTGAGTGAACAAGGAACAACAACGCCACAGCATATCACTACTACCTGTACCACCACCGCACACACAGGAATACAATTTTTCCAAAGTTCAATGAAAGGCAGGAAAGCTCAAGTAGAAAACCATCGCATATCGGTGCTGCTGCCGCTATCAAAATGCTTTCAGGACATTTTAGCGTCACTTGTACGTGTAAAGCAGCAGCAGTTAGTCACAACAGCTAGGATCATCATCATCATCACCACTGATCTTGTTTTGTGTATTGCACTTCTCTGCTTGATGGCAGTATTTTTCGTTGCTGTTAACGATGTTGTTTTTCTGGTCAACTTTTAGCCTTAACCACACCATCATCCAAAAAATATAAATAAAAAGCCTCTGAATGACTTTGTGAAACGACAGAAAAATGCCCGCTGATTTAATCTACACCTCGTTGCTTACAGGCACCCTGACAAGAAAGTATTGCTCAGCTCGTTTTCAATGAATTATTGTTATAAGAGTTCCCGTTTTGTGCCGGTATTTAAACACGCATTTGTGCCTAAATATTTCTAGATACACATATTATATAAACATTCATTTTTTCACAATCTCTCAAGAAACACATAATTATCAATTTTTCATTTTCAGTTGTCCCCTGCTGCAATACCGTCAACGATTCGTATGCCTACAGCAAGACTTTTGTTGTGTAGTTCAATTGTCTGACTGCAAACGCTTCAAGGACAATATGTGGTTACCCAATGAAAAATAATAATAAACTATGTATAATAATATAATGTTGTGCATCTGTAGAAAAACTTCATTTCGTGTTGTTTTAGCTGAAATATTTACCCCAAGTAAAATGCAAATACACTGTCAAAATAAATATAACCTGTTACAGATGCCGTGTTGTTGAATCCTCAAAATCAAAAGAAATCATTTCAACGATCAAGTAAACAGTTGTTTACATTGTAGTCGGGAAATATTTAGGTATATTTATTATATATTATAATATCAGCATATATTAAACGACATAATTTAAAGTGAAAAGATGTTCGGAAATAATGCATACGCTGATCACAAAGATCTGGTAAATAAATTGACAAAAGCGTCACATGTCTTGATATATCAAAATATTATTGTTTCGTTCGCATTACTGGCGTCACAATAAAATCAAGATAGAACTCAATAAACCATCAGATCAAAAAAGGCTTTTTCCGGAGAGTCTCTCGGTTTGAAAAAAAGAAGAAAACATGCCAGGTTACTTTTATAAGCACCATATACATACAACACGGTAATATTGATGTTATTTTTATTGTACATAATATCATCGTATCAACAACAACAGTGGTACTTGCCACGACTTACTTAAGTTGTTGACGTGTGTATGGGGTCTGATGTCAAGTGATTAGTGAGACGAGATGCCGACAAAGAGCTCATGGACAAGTCTTTTTCCCTCTGTGTATCTACTACCACTTCCTATCTGATCCCACTGTAGTAAATGTACACACCGTGCTTTCTTCATTTCTTCTTTCCTTTTCATCATATCTTCGTTCTCATTGGAATATAATATAAAATGTAATAAAAATAATAGGAAAATAATAATAATAACAGACGTTTTTGATTGTTACTATATCGTTTTAAAGAGCATTACATATTATTATTACTATTACTGGTGTATATGCATACCACACATTTATATCATCATCACAAAAGCAACTACATAAAAAGTTGGTTGAAAACGAATTTTGAAGCACTATCACACAAGAAGATGTGTATCGTTTTGCTGCTCAATGAAACCGCTGCTGTCAAGACATATGCATATCCTATGTCTAATTTTACAAACAATGCAATTGTACCTGTTTGTTGACTGATTTTGATTTGATGATGATCCGAACCGCTCTTTCCGAGTAATGTTATAACTTATTTAACTAGAGCTTGAGACACGCATCATTTAATCGGTAAAGTGGAGCGACGAACAATTTGACTATCTTAACTATAAATGTGTGTGTGTATGGTAATAATAATATGCATATCTACGTAAGAATAATAATAAGTGCGTGAATCAGAAAAAAAGACAAGACAAAAAACTACATGTCGATGGGTGTAGTTGATATCTCAACTTGATGATGATACGAAAATATTGTTATGCTAAGTGAAATATCAATATTTGATAACTCTCATTCATTCATTGTCCTTGTTACATTCTTATTGTTAGCTTGTTGGACTTGGACATTGTGCTCATCATCATCATCATTATCGTGACTGATTCTTGTTAAGTTAGGCAAGTGAGTCACGCAAATTCCTTGGTATACCTTTAAAACGTCAACATTTTGATGATTATTGCTCCTGATAGGACACAGGTTCTTTCACAAATAACACAGCCATGCTTACTTTATACCTATGTACACATATAATATTATACCTACACATTATTTATATCATCCTATACCCAGTAAAGTATAACTAAAACTACATGAACTACTGTTTTCTCGGCATCCATTGTTTCATCACTAACAACAATATCCCATGTTGAGACGAACGACCAATATTATTATAAGAGCCTATCAATTTATTGATGCTGCTGCTGTTGCAAAGACATCATCATGATGATGAGTATGTAGAATTGTCACTAGTATGTAATATGTTTCAAGTCATGATTCAGCAGTAGCAGTGTACATGGTGGTAAGTAGAAACAAAATACCCCTTAAAACCATTGTATATGCATTCTATTTGTTTCAGTTGACATAACCAATGTCACACGTCAATCTAAACAAGGACCCATGAGAACTGAATTTGTACTTGTTGGATTTCGAATATAAAAAAGCAGACGGCGAACCAACTGAGAGATTGACTGAGAACAGGGTTTCAGCAGCAGCAGCGGCAGTGCATGCAATGTGATGATGAATGCGCTTTTTTAATAACTGGTAGCAGAATTATGTCCATGTCAGCGTTTGTTCTGTCGTCAACTGTCAACTACTTCATAATGCAGTCTTCATGCTTTTTATGTTAAACGTACAGAAAAGATTGTGCTGCTGTCATCAACTTTTGGTAGTGGTTGCGTGAGCGTGATACTTTTAGTCATGCATTGATTTTTTTTAATCCAAATTTTTCTCAAATTTTGATTTTCAGAAATGATAAAATAAACAAAAAAAAACGTTATGAACAAGTGATAAAAACCTAATTTTACAAGTTTCTTAAATGTCAAATAGCAGCAGCAGCCTCCCGCTATAAAAAAAAACTCGGATGGTTGGTAGTTTTAACAGTCTACCAGTGTTGAAGATGAACAGACCTGGGTAGACAATTAAAAAATGGGCATGACGACCACGACGTTGAGGATGTTGATGATGAATTTATTATACTTGTACGTAGGGAAGAACAAGTCTTAATTTTTTTTATTGCACAGTAAGTAGTGATACCATTGGCAGTACAAAAAAAGTCATAACCATTTCTCCATCATTATAATTACACAGTCATTGCTATTACACAGTGAGGTACAAAGCATTTTCACAGCATGACAAACGAGGATATCAGTACAGGAGTATCACACCACACCATATTATCACTGACATAACGCAGCAGTGACGACGAGCAAGTAATAATCAGTGTAGAAAATAAAGTGTCTGTCATTATACAGTAAACAGTAAACTCACAGTCTGCATACTTTTTTTTTACAAAAAAAATCTTCAAAGAAAATCTCTTTTGAAATGTAAAAAAAGAAGTTAAGTACAAACTTGGTGAGAGACTTCCTTCAACTACTGCCACCACCACCACTCTTCACTGGATGATGATGATATCCATCTCATCATGTACTCATCATCACATTAAATATATTGTTCGTAGGTATATATGTACCTTATGAGCGCTGCAACAGCAGCAGCTCCTCCAACAAACGTTGAAAATTTACTGTCTTTTTGACAGGTAAACTGTACGCAAGCACAAGCACATACATTATTAGTATGCCCCCTGTTACATGTCATTCTTCATGTCTTACTTTACTATATTTGTGTATGTATTTACTTGCTTGTTTTTTACCTGCAGCTTTATAGTAGTAATAGAGGTAATGCACATACATAGGTGCAAAGTCAAAGTAGAAAAGTCAAGTTGTAATAATAATCATAAAAATACTAATAATAATAAAAATTGTAATGATGAAATGAGCATATGACTTTTTTGAAAAAAAAAAGAAAAGAAGAAGAAGAAAACACCATTTTTTGTTTGAAGAAGCTGGAGGGAGCACACGCTTCTTGTGTCATCCTTAGTATCCTATTAAGTAGAAAGAATATTAAAAATGACATCAAATAACATTAACTGTTACGATTATGAGTTCATAATTCAGCTCGGAAAGTTGGTTTTTTTCATTCTTTCTTTTTCTCCATCTTTTCTAGATAATACACAACTACTATCTGAGTATTTATATAGGTACTACTACTACTACTAGTAGTAATTTCTTTACCCACACACCAAATCCCATTGCACTTGTTGTTCATAGCTTGTACGTTATTTTTTATTTTGTACATGATGGCTTTGTTATGATTGTGCTGATGTATAGTGGCTAACCTCACTTTGCTTCTTTGTTGAGGCACGTATACCTCTGCTGTAATAAGAAGGAAAATGATGAAAAAGCAGCCTGGCAGGTAGTCAAACTTTGTCGTAATAACTCTTTCTCCTTCAAAGACTAGGTTACTGCAATATAGTGAGTAAAATGGTGATGATGATGATCCGTGGTGGTGGTGCACCTAGAAAACTAAAAAAATACTAGGTAAATAGACAAATGATCACATGAATAGAGAGACTCTATTAATATATGTATAATATATAATACATACATTGTAGCAACTGCCTACAAGTTTGCTTAACTCTGCCATAGTGCGTCTGGTTCTGGTTACATTTCTTTTTTTCTACGTCTTTTGTACTCTTCTTCATTTTTTTCACTCTTTTGTGCTACTTACTTGTCTCGTTTATTGGAAATTCTCGAGTCAAGTTTGGCTTTGCTATGTATGGAAGAAAACATTCATAGCTAAAAAGAAAAAGAAGATTTAAAAAAACACTCATCGTCAGTCTGAGTGCGCTAATGTTTTGTGCACAGAGGGCAATTACAACCCGAGATGATGGTGATCATCATCATGATCGTATGAAATCAGGAGAGGTAATAACGTATAAAAATCACCGTAGGTAGTTACGAATATTGTATGTAATGTATACATACATATATGACAGAATTGTATTTGTAGTACTGCCACAGAACAAAAGTAATATGGAGACTTCTCCCTACTGCAATTTCTTGCTACCGCTGTAAAAGTAAATAAAAGCAAGTATTAAGTAGCATGTTTCATCAGATAAGGTAACTGATTAGATGGTATGATTTCCATTGCTGTAAATTTTTCATGATCATCATACACATTTTTTTGGCAACTTTCTACAACCATAATGTTGCAGACAGGTTGAAAATGTAAGAAAAACAAAATAATAATAACAATCATCAGTTAATTATTGAAAAATGGAAGTAAATCTAGCCATATATGTATGTATACTTAGGTATACATACAGAAATGAACAGTAATAAATACAACAGATACCACAAAACATTTTTTGGAAAGAACGTTCATCAGTTTTTTGTAAGCAAAAAAATGTTTGATGAGCTGATGAACGTTCTTTCCAAAAACATGTTGACAAAGTATACCGTACCAAATTTTAAACAAATATAATATCTAAATGCCCAGCATATTATAAATACAGATTATCAAAAGTCCGCAGAAATCCTACATGCTTCAAAATAATGCGCTACGGAAGATGATAAATGATTTAAAGATAACTTGGGTAAGCTAAGTTGTACCACGTTGAAAAAAGAGAGAAGAATAGTTTTTAAAAGTAGGTATGCTGACACAAGAACCATATGAAAGCTTATTATTTTTGCTGCTAAAACGCAAGCAGTGTTTACCCTTTTTCCGATACGTGTAAAAGATTTTTTTGTGCAACACAATCACTGCCACCCACGCATAAGCACGTTTCATTGTGTACGTTCACTTTTTAAAAAAAATCAAAATGCATGTATGGACTACAAAGCTGACAGGCAAAAAAGTCTGACATTTAAAAGTCAATGAGAAATCCAAAGAACAAGGTAGAGTTAAAGAGGGAGAGAGATAGAGATAAAAAATGGTTAGCTGACTGAAATCGTTTCACAGCCACACATCTCCAGCAGTATTTCGAGCACAGCAAGTAGTAAATAGAGAAAAATGCAATGGGCTGTCAATTGACTAGACATGGTTATAACTACTTGAACAAAAGATAAAAATGCGTTCCTTAGAAGGTCAACAGGAGTTTTTTTTGAATGGGATAGTAATGCCACATTTTAAACTTCATTTTTTGTGGTTGGTCACCCATTGTAATGTAATAACATGCATATTTCGATAGATAGACAACAACAACAGCAGCAGCAACGAGGAAAGTTCTGACTGCATCAAGTCTCTGCTCTCTGTATTTGTTGTATATTCATACATTTTTTCCATTTACTTGATACCATTACTCATCATATAAGCAAAGGAGAAAAAAGTACTTTTGATCATTGGAGTCATCTCGGCAGCAGCAGTCGATACATTTTTTCCATGTGAACAAGAAAAATTGAAAAATGTATCTACAAAAATACAAAATATATAAGTCCCCATAAGGATCTGTATCAAAGTAGTGAAATCAAGTCCATCTGAAACAAGGTTTTTCAACAAAAAGAAAAAAAACACTACTCTGCTATGGACAAACATGCAAACATTTTATATATGTATGCTTTTTAAAATGTTTATTTTTCGTTAAAATACAACTGTCATACAGTTTGTATTATAAGTTCTTCTCTTCTCACATATTTTCAAATAAAAACGATTGAGAATGTGTTTATGTGTATCACACAACAAGCAAGGCATCCGGAAAGATTTACATTGTTATTTCGTGACAGTTACAAGTAGAAATATGTACCTACATTGTCCTCTCACGTGGATTGGTGGTAAATACTGCCAGATATTTTTTATAGCATCACTTACAACCATCTCCAAAAAAAGTTGCGTAGTAGTAAGTAGTATCTTCATCGAGCGACATAAAATTACTAGCAAGTAGTAGTAGTAGTAGTCGAAAAACTTACTTGTGCAGTTGAACCTACCTAAACATTGTTTTTTTTTCAAGTTGAGATTTTAGTTGTGTATGTATGATGATGATTTTGTTATTTAACGTTATGTGCTTCCTATCAGCATCTCCATTTTAACCAGTCTGTAAATCTATGAGAGATGACACTAAATTCACCAAACTGACAGTCATCACCAGCCTCTCTGGCACATCTTTTATCTCATTTCCATAGCGTTTTTGTTACTTTACTTCTGTCAAACTTCAATTCATGAGCAGTAGTTACGACGGTCGAAGTTTTGCCAAATTTGGAAATCTTGGAATTTGCCCGTTGAAAACTTTTATAGATATTTTTTCACTTTTCGAATCAATAACAAAACAGCATAATCATAATAGCAAACAGAATATACATATATAAGTAGCGCAGTGTAATGATGATAATACTTGGTACCTACTGCTAAAATATTACAGCAATGTTACACAATGCAGACTTTCCATAATGCCACAACTTGATGATCATTCTGCGCTTTTTATTGCGTTTTTATACAATCATTTGACAATTCATGCCCTTTTAAGTTTTACGTGTCGCATTTTCCTCATTTGTTGTTTTAAAAGTGTACGCATTTGCATGGTCAATTGGATTGATTCCAGTAAAAAAATGCTGTGCAGAAAAGCGGTTAAAATAGTTGCAAGTTTTTTGTTATCTAAAAAGTAGAATATGACACTTTTATGCGATAAACAAT
The DNA here is from genome assembly GCA_027743785.1 of Sinhomidia bicolor. NCBI lineage: Eukaryota > Metazoa > Arthropoda > Collembola > Entomobryomorpha > Entomobryidae > Sinhomidia > Sinhomidia bicolor. Next base: position 27,039 of record JAHZMT010002406.1, read on the forward strand.
CCATTCCGAGCTACTTATACTCGCTACAAAATATTACTTATAATTTTAAATGAAATTCTTGACCTGGCAAGAGCATCAATGATCTTTAAGTACTCCCAGCACTTTAAAATACACTTCAAATCTGATTTTATTTATGAAACCAATGAATGTCAAAATTCATCTCGTAATCTCATTTTTTTCTATATACCTATACAACTTGTATTTGCCGTCCTTGGATCTGGCATATTGTTATGACAGCATAAACTGCAAAATAAAAATGTATCAAATCTTTGTAATGGCGTTTGAAAGTAGTACCATTTTGATACAGATACAACGTTATTAGAATACACTGATGTAAAAACTTGATATCGACTCAAGAGTAGTTAAAATGAACGATTTTTTTTCTTCCAGGGACACTTGATACAGTTCTACGCAGATGCCGCAACGTGCATATATACTTATACATACATATTATTATTCCCTTACGAGTATGCTGCTGTAGCGTACGCACAAAAGTTTGCTGCATTTTAACTTTTTTACATACCGTTTCTGTCAGACAGCCCTTAAAAGATGATTTATCGATAAAGATAATGACTTGCCAATTTGCATGGCCATTGAAGCCCATGGGCGACTGCGACTTTCGCTTCTTATCAGTTAGACATATAAAATGAACGTCTGCTCTGCTGTGTTGTGCTGTGTGTGTGTGTGAGCTCATCCTTTCCTTACGAATGTAAATTTGTGGTAGTATAGTAAGTGGAAGATTACAAATTTTTTTTGTATAAATACAATCTCATCAACGAGGATGACGAGGGCTATGGGACACATTATTGTCTACGAATTAAAATATACATATTATATATATTTTATAAAAAATCTTGTACAGAATTTAAGTTCTGCTGAATGACTGACTGACTGTTGTTGTGATAAACAGTTGAAAAAAATTAAGAAAGAAAAGTCATGTCATGTCAAGTCAACCTCTCACCGCCCACACACCAATGTTGTCAGCATTTTTTTCTTATGTGCACAGTTTATCCTACTACTGCAACATATCTATTCCACCAACAAAATGTTATTATTATGTATTACCATTAAACCAGCAACACATCACAACTCACACAAACTTCTGCACAGCCTTAGTGAATGACTGGCCATAAATTGATTAATATGACTTCGATCTATTTTATATTACTGTGATATTATCTAGNTCTATTTTATATTACTGTGATATTATCTAGTCGACGACGACGACGACGACGTCGCTGTGGATAAAGAAACCCTCTCTCTCTCTCTCAGAACGACACACAGTATTATGCCAAGGCATGCTCTTCCATACAAAAAAAAAGATTTTTTTTTCGTTACAAAATTTTTGGTACCTGTGTATTTTTTTCTGTTATTCAATTTGAATTCGTTTCAACGCGTACGTACCTGTGTAAATGTGTACATTTTTTGAACTGCTACTTTTTTAAATTGCATTTTGTAACGAACAAGCTGTTTGACGCAGCTCCATGAAAGTGGCATACAAAAAAACTGCCCAGTCCATTTATTGCGTTATACATTTTGAAGGAGGATGATGAGAGATGTTGCCACAGCGACTAAACTGTAAGATAAGCTTGCGTTTCTTTAGGAGGCTAGTTCATTCTTGCTAATAGTTTGGTAGCAGCTTTTTGTCTGATTCAATCAAATGATGTCACTCAACAACGAAAAGCATCTTTTGAAGAGATCACAAACATTTTTTGAATGAGCAAAACTTCCCTAAGGAAGAGATAATTCAATCCGTCCAAATAAGGCCAAATGAGGCGTCCCAATCGTGTAAATTATGTCCAAAAAAGGGGACCTGAATGGGATTCTCATCCCTGGCTGGCGCAGCTCAAAAAATTTACCACGACCACTGCCATACTACTGGGTACCACAGAACAATACAGATGTTCTCAAAAGAAAGTCAAGTGACTTGCTTTACAATAAGATAATACAGCTTAAATCCTACTTGGGTCTTAATAATATGCCATCTACCTTCCCCTCTCTGTCTGCACACAGTCTTCTTCTCTCTCAAGAAGTGTATCATTCTTTCTTCGTGTACCAACCAACGCTGCCAAATATGAAATTTCTCACTCATTCGTTAGTTAATAATAATAATAATAATAATAAGAGTTTCGCTGTGTGCAGCATAAAGTAGAGGGCGTACGCAATTTATAAAAACATTGCGCTAGTAAATTCACTGGTAAAATATACTACAACTTTAATATTTCCTCCAAAAGAAAACTTTATCGCCGTAATAGCTCGTGTCTTTGCTGCTCTCACTCCTCATACATGCGTACTTTTTTTAAACTCCAAATGAAACGGTTCTTCTCATATTTTCTATTCTTTTGATTTTTTTAAAAAGCTACAAAATGAGAAGAAAAAATAATAATAACTAACGAGCTAGCGTTTCCTCTTTATGCACTCATCCATCTAGGTAGATATAAAGTGCTGTTTTTGGACTAACCCAAGAGTGATGTTGTAGTGATAGTAGTGATGTAATCAGTCAAAACTGTAATTGTCTTTTTTTGGCGGATTTGTACAAGCTATTGAAGAAAAAAACAATACACAGAACAAGCACTTGAATGAATGTGTGGGTACCATGCATCTTTTACTTCCTATCATTGTCTAAAATTAATCAATGAATGCTGTTTCTTCTTCTTCGTCTTTTTCATGTAGCAGACTAATTTACTATTTTTCTTCTACTTCACCACCACCTGCATCCGACGGTTGTGCCTATTCTTTCATCACTCATCATCAAGCAAAGCACTTATTCCATTCAACGGTTGTGTACGTACGTACGTACAGCAGAATACCAGGTTCAACCCACATTTTTTATTATCATCTCCGTCACCATCAAGATCAAAAAGTGTACGGTGAGGATGACTTTTAAACATTTTAAAATGTGAACATACATACCATGCACATTGTGAATCTTTATTCGTGGAAGCAACAATCGCGCAGTCATCATTAGCATTATAATAATTTGGGAATGAGGAACAAAAGCTTCTTTAATTAGTCAGTCGTCTCCTTATTATCATTCATAACTTGTTGACCACAGTTGGAAAAGGAAAGCGGTCTCCATGTGCCCAAACATAGGTATTACTTACCTCAAACAGTATTCATCATCATACTTGTATTTATGAATAAAAAATCAACAATGCCAGCAGTTGAATAAGCAGCAGTGTGGTTTGTTGTTGTTGTTGTTGTTGTGGTGGTGGTGGTGATAGTAGTAGTCAGCCAACATTACTTATGCGAGTTTTTCTCTCTCGTATTATTATTATTATTTTTATAAACTATTATAAAACTTATAATTGTTACTTTACACTTGTGTACGTAATATTCATGTACCTATCTGTTTGATTTGTGGCCACAATATGAAAAGCAGGTCCTGCTTGCACTTTTACAGAATTTGAATTGAATAAATAAATAAATTCAGCGAGGAAATTTATTATAGTGCTGTGCATAATAAAATAATTGTTTTTACCCAAAAAAATTTACATTGAGGATGTACGATTTGTGTAAAGTATTAAAAGTTGCTTAAAAGCGATGTGTACTCTCTATAAAAGTACATCCCTACAACAACCATCATTACTACTACTGCATGCAACAACCAGCTTCATTATTACAATAATGTGCAATTTTATTCTGTCAAAGTCGAATGGAACCATATTTTTAAGAGAAAAAACTGTGGTATCTGTCAAGAGAAAAAAATAACCGTTTTATGATGAGTACTCATTATAAGCAATAAATATGCTTATTTTTCCTAAAAAGACTTACATATTTTTAAAAAAGAAACAATTTATATCCACTTTACCCTTTACTTCACAATCATTCATAATAAAACAAATCTTGCGTAGAGAGAGAGAGAGAGAATGAGCGGCCTCACCTTTGAAATTATCAAGAGAAATGATGCCTTCCGTAAAAGAGCCCTCAAGTAGTTTTGCGGTAAAATAAAACTAAGGCTTTTGTCGGAGTAAATGTAAGTCCTTTTTTTCTACCAAAGCATAAACGATAGTTGGTAGGATCTATATGGTAAGTAGTAGTAATGAGGATTGCAAGAGACGAGCATATTTTTGTAATTAAAAAAATGCTTAGTAATGAAATGTTAATTCGTGTCTGGATTCAGGTGATGTGATAATGGCAGTGCACCGTTTGTACAAAAAAATGCATGTCTAATTCCCAACATGGATCGTAGGTAATCCTTTAATTCCAGAATTAAGGCAATGGCTTCTTGAGCTGCTTCAACAATGTTAATTTTTGTACTTAATGTGCCTTTCATAATGTGGCATTACAATATCACGTAAAGAAGCTGAAAGAAGTCGGTATTGCAGCGTATTATTCTTTTGAATGAGCAGCAACGAATTGTGAGAGATGAAAAAGAAAAGGAAAACACCAAAATGCTGGACGCACACAAAGAAAATAAATAAATAATGAGCGTGTAAATATCATAGATTATGATTGTAAGCGGCTTCTTCTTTTAATAAGCGTTGTGAGATAAACTCAGTGGCTGGGGAAACAAAAGTACCGACAGGGTCGAAGGTTACGAACCTGCAGCCACCTTCATCATACACGTCCCCACCTTCTTTCCCACACTTCCCCCAAACATGGTGCTATACTGGCACTATATGGTTATGAAGTATTATGTTGATGGCGGTGGAGGTGCTCTTCTGCTAGTTGAATCACTTTTGCTAGCTTTTCCATGCGTCTCCTCTGTAAGTGTGTGAGTGTGTGTGCGCGTCTTGTTCTTGTACAATATCATACATTTATTTCGCCGGTGTTCTCAACAAAACGAGAGAGAAAGTAGTGGCGGTGTGTGGTGACGGCGGTACTTGAAACAATGCTTTTTAACCGTTTTAAAGCTGTTTTCAAGGTAATTTAATTCACTCTCCACACACCAATCATAATCATGAAAATATCATCATCATCACACTTTTATCATTTAGCAATGACGGCCGTATACCACCCGACTTCAAACATTGTGCTGTCATTATGCACGCCGACTCCTCTTTTCTGTGAAATACAAACAATCATCATCATCATCGCCATTGGAGGTGATGATGGTATTTTTATAGCGTTATACAATATTATTAAGATAAATTAATACAATTGACGAAATGCGTTTCTCTTTCTTCTTCTACATTTGTAATCATAACTGACCAAATAAAAGCATGGGAACGTGATGAAAAAAGTATCAGGATGAAACAAAAAAGCTCATGATGAAACCATTAGCTAATTAGGCGACAACGTCTGTGGAGTGATTGTCGTAACCCTTTTCCCAGGTATTCCTTCAGGGTGGCCGATCACTTGCTTTAAAAAGATTGTGTATTGACAAGTCGTAATAATGCTGACTCTGTGGTGGTCTGCTGGCTGCTTTGCTCTCTCTGATTTTAGAATCTTTTGTGCAACTGAATTTATCTATTGTATTTATAATGTTTTTTTGTATATGGATGAAGAAAGGGATGAAAAACCAGTAATAAATTATAACAATGCATAAATAATTTACAGAGATTGGCCCATGTTTGTACATTCAATATGAATATATTAAAAAGAATTCTGTTTGCAGAGCAAACAACCTTAGATTGGAACTCCACATTACCTATTATTTCAATTTGCAGAAAATTGGATAAAATTTAGGGTGCCTAAAATACATGCAAGTATATAAAATGCGGATTACCTGCATAAATTGTACTTTTCTGTTTTTATGCAAATTCATTTTACACAACAGCCTGACTAGGTAACTCACTCTTTCTACTTGAAAAAAAACAAAAGAGAAAAAACAATATCTAAAATTATTATTACCATTTCCAAGGAAAGGTCACTCCTAATTTCTTACACTGCAAATGTAAAATTTAAAAGTCAAGTTTCGCTGGACAAATCTTTATGGTAATCTAGTTGAATTGTTGGACAGCTAGATGAGCCTTCTTGACTTTATCATTTGTACAATGCATCATTTTCCGTGTTTCTTCCCTAGTACAGGTGAGGTGGTGTGCATCATTTACTGTCATATTCAAGTGAGCCGCGCCCTGATATAAACTTTTTACAGTCAATATGAACTGTCTTCTGGTTTCTGATATCACCTTGTCAGGCTACAGAAATGCAACATGCTGTATAATAATCGTAGGTATGGATATATTTATTTACTCTCTGTTGTAATTTTGTCAGTGATGTAATAATAATAATAAAATCATTCTCAAATACACAAACTTACCTTAAAGATTTTTTTACTGTGCTTTGTTCAGCTGCAATAGAAATTCGCACGGAAATCATTAGCATTTCACTCTTGTATACTTTTTAAAAAGGAGAAAGTTTTTTTGGCCTCTTCTTACCGTTGCGGTGTTTTACTTTCTCAATAATATATACACTGTATAACTTTAAATGACATAGAAAGACATGCAAATTACTTTTAACTAGGAAGAGTACTGAAATTGTTTTGTTATCAGATCCTAAAGATTCAAAGCTAAAAATGATACAAGGCAATTCTTTTTTAATACTTGGAAGACCTCTTTGTACAATCTCAATGTAACTTTCTTTGCTTACTCATATATTTTGTCTGCAGTGTACACAGCCTCTGTTGATTGGGCTATTAGTCATTAGCTATTAATTTGTCTGTTGGTAGGGAAAAACGAACGCTGATTTAAAAGTGATCGCGACCAAATAAATTT